>CALNHX010001633.1:0-214000 GCA_940337035.1 Agriotes lineatus | reverse complement strand
TCCCAGACGTCCCAGACGTCCTAGATGTCCCATATGTCCCTAACGTCCCAGGTCGTCCTAGATGTTTCATATGTCCGTAACGTCCCAGACGTCTCAGATGTCCCATATGTCCCTAAGGCCCCAGGCGTCCTAAATGTCCCATATGTCCTTAACGTCCCAGACGTCCTAGATGTCCCATATGTCCTTAACATCCCAGACGTCCCAGATGTCCCATATGTCCCTAACGTCCCAGACGTCCCAAATGTCCCATATGTCCTATACGTCCCTAATGTCCCAGGCGTCCCAGATGTCCCATATGTCTTAAATGTCATTAATGTCCCAGGCGTCCTTAATGTCCCATATGACCTTAACGTCCTAGACGTCCCAGAGGTCCTAGATGTCCCATATGTCTTTAACATCCTAGATATCCCGGATGTCCCACATGTCCCTAACGTCCCAGACGTCCCTGATGTCCCATATGTCCCATATGTCCCTAATGTCCCAGGCGTCCTAGATGTTCCATATGTCCCTAACGTCCCAGACGAACTAGATGTCTCATATGTCCTTAACGTCCTAGATATCCCGGATGTCCCATATGTCCCTAACGTCCCAGACGTCCCAGATGTCCCATATGTCCCATACGTCCCTAACGTCCCAGATCGTCCTAGATGTCCCATATGTCCGTAACATCCCAGACGTCTCAGATGTCCCATATGTCCCATATGTCCCTAAGGTCCCAGGCGTCCTAAATGTCCCATATGTCCCTAACGTCCCAGACGTCCCAGACGTCCTAGATGTCCCATATGTCCTTAAAGTCCCAGACGTCCCAGATGTCCCATATGTCCCATATGTCCCTAACGTCCCAGACGTCCCAGATGTCCCATATGTCCCATATGTCATTAATGTCCCAGAGATCCCAGCTGCCCCGTATGTCCCTAACGTCCCAGACGTCCTAGACGTCCTAGATGTCCCATATTTCCCTAACGTCCCAGACGTCCTAGATGTTCTATATGTCCCTAACGTCCCAGACGTCCCAGACGTCCTAGATGTCCCATATGTCCTTAACGTCCCAGACGTCTCAGATGTCCCATATGTCTCTAACGTCCCAGACGTCCCAGATGTCCTATATGTCCTTAAAGTCCCAGACGTCCCAGACGTCCTTGATGTCACTTATGTCCTTAACGTCCTAGACGTCCCAGATGGCTTATATGGCCCTAACGTCCCAGAAGTCCTAGATGTCCCATATGTCCTTAACGTCCCAGACGTCCCAGCCGTCCTAGATGTCCCATAAGTCCTTAACGTCCCAGACGTCCCATATGCCCCATATGTCCCTAACGTCCCAACATCCCAGATGTTTCATATGTCCCATATGTCCCTAATGTCTCAGGCGTCCCAGATGTCCCATATGTCCCATATGTCCCATATGTCCCTAATGTCCCATTCGTCCTGAATGTACCATATGTCCTTAACGTCCCAGACGTCCCAGATGTCTCATATGACCCATATGTCCCTAATGTCCCAGGCCTCCTAGATGTTCCATATGTCCCTAACGTCCAAGACGTCCTAAATGTCCCATATGTCCCTAACGTTCCAGACGTCCCAGCTGTCCCGTATGTCCCTAACGTCCCGGACGTCCCAGACGTCCTAGTGTCCCATATGTCCCTAACGTCTTAGACGTCCTAGATGTCCCATCTGTCCTTAATGTCTCAGGCGTCCCAGATTTCCCATCTGTCCTTAATGTCCCTGGCGTCCCAGATGTCCCATATGTCCCATATGTCCTTAATGACCCAGGCGTCCTAAGTGTCCCATATGTCCTTAACTTCCCAGACGTCCCAGACGTAATAGATGTCCCATATGTCCTTAACGTCCTAGACGTCCCAGATGTCCCATATGTCCCATATGTCCCTAACGTCCCAGACGTCCCAGATGTCCCATATGTCCCATATGTCCCTAACGTCCCAGGCATCCTAAATGTCCCATATGTCCTCAACGTCCCAGACGTCCCAGATGTCCCATCTGTCCTTAATGTCCCAGGCGTCCTAAGTGTCCCATATGTCCTTAACTTCCCAGACGTCCCAGACGTCCTAGATGTCCCATATGTCCCTAACTTCCCAGACGTCCCAGACGTCCTAGATGTCCCATATGTCCTTAACTTCCCAGACGTTCCAGACGTCCTAGATGTCCCATATGTCCCTAACGTCCCAGACGTCCCAGATGTCCCATATGTCCCATATGTCCCTAACGTCCTAGACGTCCCAGATGTCCCATATGTCCCATATGTCCCTAACGTCCCAGACGTCTCAGATGTCCCATATGTCCCATATGTCCCTAAGGCCCCAGGCGTCCTAAAGGTCCCATATGTCCTTAACGTCCCAGACGTCCCAGACGTCCTAGATGTCCCATATGTCCTTAACGTCCCAGACGTCCCAGATGTCCCATATGTCCCTAACGTCCCAGACGTCCCAAATGTCTCATATGTCCTATATGTCCCTAATGTCCCAGGCGTCCCAGATGTCCCATATGTCTTATATGTCCCTAATGTCCCAGGCGTCCTAAATGTCCCATATGTCCTTAACGTCCCAGACGTCCCAGAGGTCCTAGATGTCCCATATGTCCTTAACATTTTAGTATCCCGGATGTCCCATATGTCCCTAACGTCCCAGACGACCCTGATGTACCATATGTCCCATATGTCCCTAATGTCCCAGGCGTCCTAGATGTTCCATATGTCCCTAACGTCCCAGACGACCTAGATTTCCCATATGTCCTTACCGTCCTAGATATCCCGGATGTCCCATATGTCCCTAACGTCCCAGACGTCCCAGATGTCCCATATGTCCCATACGTCCCTAACGTCCCAGATCGTCCTAGATGTCCCATATGTCCGTAACGTCCCAGACGTCTCAGATGTCCCATATGTCCCATATGTCCTTAACGTCCTAGACGTCCCAGAGGTCCTAGATGTCCCATATGTCCTTAACATCCTAGATATCCCGGATGTCCCACATGTCCCTAACGTCCCAGACGTCCCTGATGTCCCATATGTCCCATATGTCCCTAATGTCCCAGGCGTCATAGGTGTTCTATATGTCCCTAACGTCCCAGACGACCTAGATGTCTCATATGTCCTTAACGTCCTAGATATCCCGGATGTCCCATATGTCCCTAACGTCCCAAACGTCCCAGATGTCCCATATGTCCCAGGCGTCCTAAATGTCCCATATGTCCTTAACGTCCTAGACGTCCCAGAGGTCCTAGATGTCCCATATGTCCTTAACATCCTAGATATCCCGGATGTCCCACATGTCCCTAACGTCCCAGACGTCCCTGATGTCCCATATGTCCCTAATGTCCCAGGCGTCCTAGATGTTCCATATGTCCCTAACGTCCCAGACGAACTAGATGTCTCATATGTCCTTAACGTCCTAGATATCCCGGATGTCCCGTATGTCCCTAACGTCCCGGACGTCCCAGACGTCCTAGTGTCCCATATGTCCCTAACGTCTTAGACGTCCTAGATGTCCTATATGTCCCTAACGTCCCAGACGTCCCAAACGTCCCATATGTCCTTAACGTCCCAGACGTCCCAGACGTCCCATATGTCCCTAACGTCCCAGACGTCCCAGATGTCCCATATGTCCCATATGTCCCTAACGTCTCAGGCGTGCTAAATGTCCCATATGTCCCAAAGGTTCCAGACGTCTCAGCTGTCCCTTATGTCCCTAACATCCCGGACGTCCCAGACGTCCTAGTGTCCCATATGTCCCTAACGTCTTAGACGTCCTAGATGTCCTATATGTCCCTAGCGTCCTAGACGTCCCATCTGTCCTTAATGACCCAGGCGTCCTAAGTGTCCCATATGTCCTTAACGTCCTAGACGTCCCAGATGTCCCATATGTCCCTAACGTCCCAGGCGTCCCAGATGTCCCATATGTCCTTAATGACCCAGGCGTCCTAACTGTCCCATATGTCCTTAACGTCCCAGACGTCCCAGATGTCCCATATGTCCCTAACGTCCCAGGCGTCCCAGATGTCCCATATGTCCTTAATGACCCAGACGTCCTAAGTGTCCCATATGTCCTTAAAGTCCCAGACGTCCCAGATGTCCCATATGTCCCTAACGTCACAGACGTCCCAGATGTCCCATATGTCCCATATGTCCCTAACGTCTCAGGCGTCCTAAATGTCCGATATGTCCTTAACGTCCCAGACGTCCCAGATGTCCCATATGTCCCTAACGTCCCAGACGTCCCAGATGTTCCATATGTCCCATATGTCCCTAACGTTCCAGACGTCTCAGCTGTCCCTTATGTTCCTAACATCCCAGACGTCCCAGACGTCCTAGTGTCCCATATGTCCCTAACGTCTTAGACGTCCTAGATGTCCTATATGTCCCTAGCGTCTTAGACGTCCAGACGTCCCATCTGTCCTTAATGTCCCAGGCGTCCCACATGTCCCATCTGTCCTTAATGACCCAGGCGTCCTAAGTGTCCCATATGTCCTTAACGTCCCAGACGTCCCAGATGTCCCATATGTCCCGAACGTCCCAGACGTCCCAGATGTCCCATATGTCCCATATGTCCCTAACGTCTCAGGCGTCCTAAATGTCCCATATGTCCCAAACGTTCCAGACGTCTCAGCTGTCCCTTATGTCCCTATCATCCCGGACGTCCCAGACGTCCTAGTGTCCCATATGTCCCATATGTCCCTAACGTCTCAGGCGTCCTAAATGTCCGATATGTCCTTAACGTCCCAGACGTCCCAGATGTCCCATATGTCCCTAACGTCCCAGACGTCCCAGATGTTCCATATGTCCCATATGTCCCTAACGTTCCAGACGTCTCAGCTGTCCCTTATGTTCCTAACATCCCGGACGTCCCAGACGTCCTAGTGTCCCATATGTCCCTAACGTCTTAGACGTCCTAGATGTCCTATATGTCCCTAGCGTCCCAGACGTCCCAGACGTCCCATCTGTCCTTAATGTCCCAGGCGTCCCAGATGTCCCATCTGTCCTTAATGACCCAGGCGTCCTAAGTGTCCCATATGTCCTTAATGACCCAGACGTCCTAAGTGTCCCATGTGTCCTTAACGTCCCAGACGTCCCAGATGTCCCATATGTCCCGAACGTCCCAGACGTCCCAGATGTCCCATATGTCCCATATGTCCCTAACGTCTCAGGCATCCTAAATGTCCGATATGTCCTTAACGTCCCAGACGTCCCAGATGTCCCTTATGTCCCTAACGTCCTAGACGTCCCAGATGTTCCATATGTCCCATATGTCCCTAACGTTCCAGACGTCTCAGCTGTCCCTTATGTTCCTAACATCCCGGACGTCCCAGACGTCCTAGTGTCCCATATGTCCCTAACGTCTTAGACGTCCTAGATGTCCTATATGTCCCTAGCGTCCCAGACGTCCCAGACGTCCCATCTGTCCTTAATGTCCCAGGCGGCCCAGATGTCCCATCTGTCCTTAATGACCCAGGCGTCCTAAGTGTCCCATATGTCATTAACGTCCCAGACGTCCCAGATGTCCCATATGTCCCTAACGTCCCAGGCGTCCCAGATGTCCCATATGTCCTTAATGACTCAGGCGTCCTAAGTGTCCCATATGTCCTTAACGTCCCAGACGTCCCAGATGTCCCATATGTCCCTAACGTCCCAGACGTCCCAGATGTCCCATATGTCCCTAACGTCCCAGGTCGTCCTAGATGTTTCATATGTCCGTAACGTCCCAGACGTCACAGATGTCCCATATGTCCCTAAGGCCCCAGGCGTCCTAAATGTCCCATATGTATTTAACGTCCCAGACGTCCTAGATGTCCCATATGTCCTTAACATCCCAGACGTCCCAGATGTCCCATATGTCCCTAACGTCCCAGACGTCCCAAATGTCCCATATGTCCTATACGTCCCTAATGTCCCAGGCGTCCCAGATGTCCCATATGTCTTAAATGTCATTAATGTCCCAGGCGTCCTTAATGTCCCATATGACCTTAACGTCCTAGACGTCCCAGAGGTCCTAGATGTCCCATATGTCTTTAACATCCTAGATATCCCGGATGTCCCACATGTCCCTAACGTCCCAGACGTCCCTGATGTCCCATATGTCCCATATGTCCCTAATGTCCCAGGCGTCCTAGATGTTCCATATGTCCCTAACGTCCCAGACGAACTAGATGTCTCATATGTCCTTAACGTCCTAGATATCCCGGATGTCCCATATGTCCCTAACGTCCCAGACGTCCCAGATGTCCCATATGTCCCATACGTCCCTAACGTCCCAGATCGTCCTAGATGTCCCATATGTCCGTAACATCCCAGACGTCTCAGATGTCCCATATGTCCCATATGTCCCTAAGGTCCCAGGCGTCCTAAATGTCCCATATGTCCCTAACGTCCCAGACGTCCCAGACGTCCTAGATGTCCCATATGTCCTTAAAGTCCCAGACGTCCCAGATGTCCCATATGTCCCATATGTCCCTAACGTCCCAGACGTCCCAGATGTCCCATATGTCCCATATGTCATTAATGTCCCAGAGATCCCAGCTGCCCCGTATGTCCCTAACGTCCCAGACGTCCTAGACGTCCTAGATGTCCCATATTTCCCTAACGTCCCAGACGTCCTAGATGTTCTATATTTCCCTAACGTCCCAGACGTCCCAGACGTCCTAGATGTCCCATATGTCCTTAACGTCCCAGACGTCTCAGATGTCCCATATGTCTCTAACGTCCCAGACGTCCCAGATGTCCTATATGTCCTTAAAGTCCCAGACGTCCCAGACGTCCTTGATGTCACTTATGTCCTTAACGTCCTAGACGTCCCAGATGGCTTATATGGCCCTAACGTCCCAGAAGTAATAGATGTCCCATATGTCCTTAACGTCCCAGACGTCCCAGCCGTCCTAGATGTCCCATAAGTCCTTAACGTCCCAGACGTCCCATATGCCCCATATGTCCCTAACGTCCCAACATCCCAGATGTTTCATATGTCCCATATGTCCCTAATGTCTCAGGCGTCCCAGATGTCCCATATGTCCCATATGTCCCATATGTCCCTAATGTCCCATTCGTCCTGAATGTACCATATGTCCTTAACGTCCCAGACGTCCCAGATGTCTCATATGACCCATATGTCCCTAATGTCCCAGGCCTCCTAGATGTTCCATATGTCCCTAACGTCCAAGACGTCCTAAATGTCCCATATGTCCCTAACGTTCCAGACGTCCCAGCTGTCCCGTATGTCCCTAACGTCCCGGACGTCCCAGACGTCCTAGTGTCCCATATGTCCCTAACGTCTTAGACGTCCTAGATGTCCCATCTGTCCTTAATGTCTCAGGCGTCCCAGATTTCCCATCTGTCCTTAATGTCCCTGGCGTCCCAGATGTCCCATATGTCCCATATGTCCTTAATGACCCAGGCGTCCTAAGTGTCCCATATGTCCTTAACTTCCCAGACGTCCCAGACGTAATAGATGTCCCATATGTCCTTAACGTCCTAGACGTCCCAGATGTCCCATATGTCCCATATGTCCCTAACGTCCCAGACGTCCCAGATGTCCCATATGTCCCATATGTCCCTAACGTCCCAGGCATCCTAAATGTCCCATATGTCCTCAACGTCCCAGACGTCCCAGATGTCCCATCTGTCCTTAATGTCCCAGGCGTCCTAAGTGTCCCATATGTCCTTAACTTCCCAGACGTCCCAGACGTCCTAGATGTCCCATATGTCCCTAACTTCCCAGACGTCCCAGACGTCCTAGATGTCCCATATGTCCTTAACTTCCCAGACGTTCCAGACGTCCTAGATGTCCCATATGTCCCTAACGTCCCAGACGTCCCAGATGTCCCATATGTCCCATATGTCCCTAACGTCCTAGACGTCCCAGATGTCCCATATGTCCCATATGTCCCTAACGTCCCAGACGTCTCAGATGTCCCATATGTCCCATATGTCCCTAAGGCCCCAGGCGTCCTAAAGGTCCCATATGTCCTTAACGTCCCAGACGTCCCAGACGTCCTAGATGTCCCATATGTCCTTAACGTCCCAGACGTCCCAGATGTCCCATATGTCCCTAACGTCCCAGACGTCCCAAATGTCTCATATGTCCTATATGTCCCTAATGTCCCAGGCGTCCCAGATGTCCCATATGTCTTATATGTCCCTAATGTCCCAGGCGTCCTAAATGTCCCATATGTCCTTAACGTCCCAGACGTCCCAGAGGTCCTAGATGTCCCATATGTCCTTAACATCCTAGTATCCCGGATGTCCCATATGTCCCTAACGTCCCAGACGACCCTGATGTACCATATGTCCCATATGTCCCTAATGTCCCAGGCGTCCTAGATGTTCCATATGTCCCTAACGTCCCAGACGACCTAGATGTCCCATATGTCCTTACCGTCCTAGATATCCCGGATGTCCCATATGTCCCTAACGTCCCAGACGTCCCAGATGTCCCATATGTCCCATACGTCCCTAACGTCCCAGATCGTCCTAGATGTCCCATATGTCCGTAACGTCCCAGACGTCTCAGATGTCCCATATGTCCCATATGTCCTTAACGTCCTAGACGTCCCAGAGGTCCTAGATGTCCCATATGTCCTTAACATCCTAGATATCCCGGATGTCCCACATGTCCCTAACGTCCCAGACGTCCCTGATGTCCCATATGTCCCATATGTCCCTAATGTCCCAGGCGTCATAGGTGTTCTATATGTCCCTAACGTCCCAGACGACCTAGATGTCTCATATGTCCTTAACGTCCTAGATATCCCGGATGTCCCATATGTCCCTAACGTCCCAAACGTCCCAGATGTCCCATATGTCCCAGGCGTCCTAAATGTCCCATATGTCCTTAACGTCCTAGACGTCCCAGAGGTCCTAGATGTCCCATATGTCCTTAACATCCTAGATATCCCGGATGTCCCACATGTCCCTAACGTCCCAGACGTCCCTGATGTCCCATATGTCCCATATGTCCCTAATGTCCCAGGCGTCCTAGATGTTCCATATGTCCCTAACGTCCCAGACGAACTAGATGTCTCATATGTCCTTAACGTCCTAGATATCCCGGATGTCCCGTATGTCCCTAACGTCCCGGACGTCCCAGACGTCCTAGTGTCCCATATGTCCCTAACGTCTTAGACGTCCTAGATGTCCTATATGTCCCTAACGTCCCAGACGTCCCAAACGTCCCATATGTCCTTAACGTCCCAGACGTCCCAGACGTCCCATATGTCCCTAACGTCCCAGACGTCCCAGATGTCCCATATGTCCCATATGTCCCTAACGTCACAGGCGTGCTAAATGTCCCATATGTCCCAAAGGATCCAGACGTCTCAGCTGTCCCTTATGTCCCTAACATCCCGGACGTCCCAGACGTCCTAGTGTCCCATATGTCCCTAACGTCTTAGACGTCCTAGATGTCCTATATGTCCCTAGCGTCCTAGACGTCCCATCTGTCCTTAATGACCCAGGCGTCCTAAGTGTCCCATATGTCCTTAACGTCCTAGACGTCCCAGATGTCCCATATGTCCCTAACGTCCCAGGCGTCCCAGATGTCCCATATGTCCTTAATGACCCAGGCGTCCTAACTGTCCCATATGTCCTTAACGTCCCAGACGTCCCAGATGTCCCATATGTCCCTAACGTCCCAGGCGTCCCTGATGTCCCATATGTCCTTAATGACCCAGACGTCCTAAGTGTCCCATATGTCCTTAAAGTCCCAGACGTCCCAGATGTCCCATATGTCCCTAACGTCCCAGACGTCCCAGATGTCCCATATGTCCCATATGTCCCTAACGTCTCAGGCGTCCTAAATGTCCGATATGTCCTTAACGTCCCAGACGTCCCAGATGTCCCATATGTCCCTAACGTCCCAGACGTCCCAGATGTTCCATATGTCCCATATGTCCCTAACGTTCCAGACGTCTCAGCTGTCCCTTATGTTCCTAACATCCCAGACGTCCCAGACGTCCTAGTGTCCCATATGTCCCTAACGTCTTAGACGACCTAGATGTCCTATATGTCCCTAGCGTCTTAGACGTCCCAGACGTCCCATCTGTCCTTAATGTCCCAGGCGTCCCAGATGTCCCATCTGTCCTTAATGACCCAGGCGTCCTAAGTGTCCCATATGTCCTTAACGTCCCAGACGTCCCAGATGTCCCATATGTCCCGAACGTCCCAGACGTCCCAGATGTCCCATATGTCCCATATGTCCCTAACGTCTCAGGCGTCCTAAATGTCCCATATGTCCCAAACGTTCCAGACGTCTCAGCTGTCCCTTATGTCCCTAACATCCCGGACGTCCCAGACGTCCTAGTGTCCCATATGTCCCATATGTCCCTAACGTCTCAGGCGTCCTAAATGTCCGATATGTCCTTAACGTCCCAGACGTCCCAGATGTCCCATATGTCCCTAACGTCCCAGACGTCCCAGATGTTCCATATGTCCCATATGTCCCTAACTTTCCAGACGTCTCAGCTGTCCCTTATGTTCCTAACATCCCGGACGTCCCAGACGTCCTAGTGTCCCATATGTCCCTAACGTCTTAGACGTCCTAGATGTCCTATATGTCCCTAGCGTCCCAGACGTCCCAGACGTCCCATCTGTCCTTAATGTCCCAGGCGTCCCAGATGTCCCATCTGTCCTTAATGACCCAGGCGTCCTAAGTGTCCCATATGTCCTTAATGACCCAGACGTCCTAAGTGTCCCATGTGTCCTTAACGTCCCAGACGTCCCAGATGTCCCATATGTCCCGAACGTCCCAGACGTCCCAGATGTCCCATATGTCCCATATGTCCCTAACGTCTCAGGCGTCCTAAATGTCCGATATGTCCTTAACGTCCCAGACGTCCCAGATGTCCCATATGTCCCTAACGTCCTAGACGTCCCAGATGTTCCATATGTCCCATATGTCCCTAACGTTCCAGACGTCTCAGCTGTCCCTTATGTTCCTAACATCCCGGACGTCCCAGACGTCCTAGTGTCCCATATGTCCCTAACGTCTTAGACGTCCTAGATGTCCTATATGTCCCTAGCGTCCCAGACGTCCCAGACGTCCCATCTGTCCTTAATGTCCCAGGCGTCCCAGATGTCCCATCTGTCCTTAATGACCCAGACGTCCTAAGTGTCCCATATGTCATTAACGTCCCAGACGTCCCAGATGTCCCATATGTCCCTAACGTCCCAGGCGTCCCAGATGTCCCATATGTCCTTAATGACTCAGGCGTCCTAAGTGTCCCATATGTCCTTAACGTCCCAGACGTCCCAGATGTCCCATATGTCCCTAACGTCCCAGACGTCCCAGATGTCCCATATGTCCCTAACGTCCCAGACGTCCCAGATGTCCCATATGTCCCATATGTCCCTAAAGTACCAGGCGCCCTAAATGTCCCATATGTCCTTAACGTACCAGACGTCCCAGATGTCCCATCTGTCCTTAATGTCCCAGGCGTCCCAGACGCCCCATATGTCCCATATGTCCTTAATGACCCAGGCGTCCTAAGTGTCCCATAAGTCCTTAACTTCCCAGACGTCCCAGACGTCCTGGATGTCCCATATGTCCCTAACGTCCCAGACGTCCCAGACGTCCTAGATGTCCCATATGTCCCTAACGTCCCAGGTCGTCCTAGATGTTTCATATGTCCGTAACGTCCCAGACGTCTCAGATGTCCCATATGTCCCTATGGCCCCAGGCGTCCTTAATGTCCCATATGTCCTTAACGTCCCAGACGTCCCAGACGTCCTAGATGTCCCATATGTCCTTAACATCCCAGACGTCCCAGATGTCCCATATGTCCCTAACGTCCCAGACGTCCCAAATGTCCCATATGTCCTATACGTCCCTAATGTCCCAGGCGTCCCAGATGTCCCATATGTCTTATATGTCCCTAATGTCCCAGGCGTCCTAAATGTCCCATATGTCCTTAACGTCCCAGACGTCCCAGCCGTCCTAGATGTCCCATATGTCCTTAACGTCCCAGACGTCCCATATGCCCCATATGTCCCTAACGTCCCAACATCCCAGATGTTTTATATGTCCCATATGTCCCTAATGTCTCAGGCGTCCCAGATGTCCCATATGTCCCATATGTCCCTAATGTCCCATTCGTCCTGAATGTACCATATGTCCTTAACGTCCCAGACGTGCCAGACGTCCTAGATGTGCCATATATCCTTAACGTCCCAGACGTCCCAGATGTCTCATATGACCATAACGTCCCAGACGTCCCAGATGTCCCATATGTCCCATATGTCCCTAATGTCCCAGGCCTCCTAAATGTTCCATATGTCCCTAACGTCCAAGACGTCCTAAATGTCCCATATGTCCCTAACGTTCCAGACGTCCCAGCTGTCCCGTATGTCCCTAACGTCCCGGACGTCCCAGACGTCCTAGTGTCCCATATGTCCCTAACGTCTTAGACGTCCTAGATGTCCTATATGTCCCTAACGTCCCAGACGTCCCAGACGTCCCATATGTCCTTAACGTCCCAGACGTCCCAGACGTCCCATATGTCCCTAACGTCCCAGACGTCCCAGATGTCCCATATGTCCCATATGTCCCTAATGTCCCAGGCCTCCTAGATGTTCCATATGTCCCTAACGTCCAAGACGTCCTAAATGTCCCATATGTCCCTAACGTTCCAGACGTCCCAGCTGTCCCGTATGTCCCTAACGTCCCGGACGTCCCAGACGTCCTAGTGTCCCATATGTCCCTAACGTCTTAGACGTCCTAGATGTCCTATATGTCCCTAACGTCCCAGACGTCCCAGACGTCCCATATGTCCTTAACGTCCCAGACGTCCCAGACGTCCCATATGTCCCAAACGTTCCAGACGTCTCAGCTGTCCCTTATGTCCCTAACATCCCGGACGTCCCAGACGTCCTAGTGTCCCATATGTCCCTAACGTCTTAGACGTCCTAGATGTCCTATATGTCCCTAGCGTCCCAGACGTCCCATCTGTCCTTAATGACCCAGGCGTCCTAAGTGTCCCATATGTCCTTAACGTCCCAGACGTCCCAGATGTCCCATATGTCCCTAACGTCCCAGGCGTCCCAGATGTCCCATATGTCCTTAATGGCCCAGGCGTCCTAACTGTCCCATATGTTCTTAACGTCCCAGACGTCCCAGATGTCCCATATGTCTCTAACGTCCCAGGCGTCCCAGATGTCCCATATGTCCTTAATGACCCAGACGTCCTAAGTGTCCCATATGTCCTTAACGTCCCAGACGTCCCAGATGTCCCATATGTCCCTAACGTCCCAGACGTCCCAGATGTCTCATATGTCCCATATGTCCCTAACGTTCCAGACGTCTCAGCTGTCCCATATGTCCCATATGTCCCTAACGTCTCAGGCGTCCTAAATGTCCGATATGTCCTTAACGTCCCAAACGTCCCAGATGTCCCATATGTCCTTAACGTCCCAGACGTCCCAGATGTCCCATATGTCCCTAACGTCCCAGACGTCCCAGATGTCCCATATGTCCCATATGTCCCTAACGTCCCAGACGTCCCAGATGTCCCATATGTCCCATATGTCCCTAACGTCTCAGGCGTCCTAAATGTCCCATATGTCCCAAACGTTCCAGACGTCTCAGCTGTCCCTTATGTCCCAAACATCCCGGACGTCCCAGACGTCCTAGTGTCCCATATGTCCCTAACGTCTTAGACGTCTTAGATGTCCTATATGTCCCTAGCGTCCCAGACGTCCCAGACGTCCCATCTGTCCTTAATGTCCCAGGCGTCCCAGATGTCCCATCTGTCCTTAATGACCCAGGCGTCCTAAGTGTCCCATATGTCCTTAACGTCCCAGACGTCCCAGATGTCCCATATGTCCCTAACGTCCCAGGCGTCCCAGATGTCCCATATGTCCTTAATGACTCAGGCGTCCTAAGTGTCCCATATGTCCTTAACGTCCCAGACGTCCCAGATGTCATATATGTCCCTAACGTCCCAGACGTCCCAGATGTCCCATATGTCCCATATGTCCCTAACGTCCCAGGCGTCCTAAATGTCCCATATGTCCTTAACGTACCAGACGTCCCAGAAGTGCCATCTGTCCTTAATGTCCCAGGCGTCCCAGGTGTCCCATCTGTCCTTAATGACCCAGGCGTCCTAAATGTCCGATATGTCTATAACGTCCCAGACGTCCCAGATGTCCCATATGTCCCTAACGTCCCAGACGTCCCAGATGTCCCATATGTCCCATATGTCCCTAACGTCCTAGGCGTCCTAAATGTCCCATATGTCCCTAACGTACCAGACGTCCCAGATGTTCCATCTGTCCTTAATGTCCCAGGCGTCCCAGATGCCCCATATGTCCCATATGTCCTTAATGACCCAGGCGTCATAAGTGTCCCATAAGTCCTTAACTTCCCAGACGTCCCAGACGTCCTAGATGTCCCATATGTCCCTAACGTCCCAGACGTCCCAGACGTCCTAGATGTCCCATATGTCCCTAACGTCCCACGTCGTCCTAGATGTTTCATATGTCCGTAACGTCCCAGACGTCTCAGATGTCCCATATGTCCCTAAGGCCCCAGGCGTCCTAAATGTCCCATATGTCCTTAACGTCCCAGACGTCCCAGACGTCCTAGATGTCCCATATGTCCTTAACATCCCAGACGTCCCAGATGTCCCATATGTCCCTAACGTCCCAGACGTCCCAAATGTCCCATATGTCCTATACGTCCCTAATGTCCCAGGCGTCCCAGATGTCCCATATGTCTTATATGTCATTAATGTCCCAGGCGTCCTAAATGTCCCATATGACCTTAACGTCCTAGACGTCCCAGAGGTCCTAGATGTCCCATATGTCTTTAACATCCTAGATATCCCGGATGTCCCACATGTCCCTAACGTCCCAGACGTCCCTGATGTCCCATATGTCCCATATGTCCCTAATGTCCCAGGCGTCCTAGATGTTCCATATGTCCCTAACGTCCCAGACGAACTAGATGTCTCATATGTCCTTAACGTCCTAGATATCCCGGATGTCCCATATGTCCCTAACGTCCCAGACGTCCCAGATGTCCCATATGTCCCATACGTCCCTAACGTCCCAGATCGTCCTAGATGGGACGCCTGGGACATTAGGGACATATAGGACATATGGGACATTTGGGACGTCTGGGACGTTAGGGACATATGGGACATCTGGGATGTCTGGGACGTTAAGGACATATGGGACATCTAGGACGTCTGGGACGTTAGGGACGTATGGGACATATGGGACATCTGGGACGTCTGGGACGTTAGGGACATATGGGACATCCGGGATATCTAGGACGTTAAGGACATATGAGACATCTAGGTCGTCTGGGACGTTAGGGACATATGGAACATCTAGGACGCCTGGGACATTAAGGACATATGGGACATCTAGGACGTCTGGGACGTCTGGGCCGTTAAGGACATATGGGACATTTAGGACGCCTGGGACCTTAGGGACATATGGGACATATGGGACATCTGAGACGTCTGGGATGTTACGGACATATGGGACATCTAGGACGATCTGGGACGTTAGGGACCTATGGGACATATGGGACATCTGGGACGTCTGGGACGTTAGGGACATATGGGACATCCGGGATATCTAGGACGTTAAGGACATATGAGACATCTAGGTCGTCTGGGACGTTAGGGACATATGGAACATCTAGGACGCCTGGGACATTAAGGACATATGGGACATATGGGACATCAGGGACGTCTGGGACGTTAGGGACATGTGGGACATCCGGGATATCTAGGATGTTAAGGACATATGGGACATCTAGGACCTCTGGGACGTCTAGGACGTTAAGGACATATGGGACATATGGGACATCTGAGACGTCTGGGACGTTACGGACATATGGGACATCTAGGACGATCTGGGACGTTAGGGACGTATGGGACATATGGGACATCTGGGACGTCTGGGACGTTAGGGACATATGGGACATCCGGGATATCTAGGACGTTAAGGACATATGGGACATCTAGGTCGTCTGGGACGTTAGGGACATATGGAACATCTAGGACGATTAAGACATTAGGGAGATATGGGACATATGGGACATCAGGGAAGTCTGGGACGTTAGGGACATATGGGACATCCGGGATATCTAGGATGTTAAGGACATATGGGACATCTAGAACCTCTGGGACGTCTGGGACGTTAAGGACATATGGGACATTTATGACGCTTGGGACATTAGGGACATATAAGACATATGGGACATCTGGGACGCCTGGGACATTAGGGACATATAGGACATATGGGACATTTGGGACGTCTGGGACGTTAGGGACATATGGGACATCTGGGACGTCTGGGACGTTAAGGACATATGGGACATCTAGGACGTCTGGGACGTCTGGGACGTTAAGGACATATGGGACATTTAGGACGCCTGGGGCCTTAGGGACATATGGGACATATGGGACATCTGAGACGTCTGGGACGTTACGGACATATGAAACATCTAGGACGATCTGGCACGTTAGGGACATATGGGACATCTAGGACGTCTGGGACGTCTGGGACGTTAGGGACATATGGGACATCTAGGACGTCTGGAACGTCTGGGAAGTTAAGGACATATGGGACACTTAGGACGCCTGGGACATTAAGGACAGATGGGACATCTGGGACGTCTGGGACGTTGAGGACATATGGGACATTTAGGACGCCTGGGACGTTAGGGACATATGGGACATATGGGACATCTGGGACGTCTGGGACGTTAAGGACATATCGGACATTTAGGACGCCTGGGACGTTAGGGACATATGGGACATATGGGACATCTGGGACGTCTGGGACGTTAGGGACATATGGGACATATGGGACATCTGGGACGTCTAGGACGTTAAGGACATATGGGACATCTATTACGTCTGGGACGTCTGGGAAGTTAAGGACATATGGGACACTTAGGACGCCTGGGTCATTAAGGATATATGGGACATATGGGACATCTGGGACGCCTGGGACATTAAGGACAGATGGGAAATCTGGGACGCCTGAGACATTAAGGACAGATGGGACGTCTCGGACGTCTGGGACGTTAGGGACATATAGGACATCTAGGACGTCTAAGACGTTAGGGACATATGGGACACTAGGACGTCTGGGACGTCCGGGACGGTAGGGACATACGGGACAGCTGGGACGTCTGGAACGTTAGGGACATATGGGACATTTAGGACGTCTTGGACGTTAGGGACATATGGAACATCTAGGAGGCCTGGGACATTAGGGACATATGGGACATATGGGACATCTGGGACGTCTGGGACGTTAGGGACATATGGGACATATGGGACATCTAGGACGATCTGGGACGTTAGGGACGTATGGGACATATGGGACATTTGAGACGTCTGGGACGTTAGGGACATATGGGACATCCGGGATATCTAGGACGTTAAGGACATATGAGACATCTAGTTCGTCTGGGACGTTAGAGACATATGGAACATCTAGGACGCCTGGGACATTAGGGACATATGGGACATATGGGACATCAGGGACGATCTGGGACGTTAGGGACGTATGGGACATATGGGACATCTGGGACGTCTGGGACGTTAGGGACATATGGGACATATGGGACATCTAGGACGATCTGGGACGTTAGGGACGTATGGGACATATGGGACATCTGAGACGTCTGGGACGTTAGGGACATATGGGACATCCGGGATATCTAGGACGTTAAGGACATATGAGACATCTAGTTCGTCTGGGACGTTAGGGACATATGGAACATCTAGGACGCCTGGGACATTAGGGACATATGGGACATATGGGACATCAGGGACGTCTGGGACGTTAGGGACATGTAAGACATCCGGGATATCTAGGATGTTAAGGACATATGGGACATCTAGGACATCTGGGACGTCTAGGACGTTAAGGACATATGGGACATCTATTACGTCTGGGACGTCTGGGAAGTTAGGGACAAATGGGACACTTAGGACGCCTGGGTCATTAAGGACATATGGGACATATGGGACATCTGGGACGCCTGGGACATTAAGGACAGATGGGAAATCTGGGACGCCTGAGACATTAAGGACAGATGGGACGTCTCGGACGTCTGGGACGTTAGGGACATATAGGACATCTAGGACGTCTAAGACGTTAGGGACATATGGGACACTAGGACGTCTGGGACGTCCGGGACGGTAGGGACATACGGGACAGCTGGGACGTCTGGAACGTTAGGGACATATGGGACATTTAGGACGTCTTGGACGTTAGGGACATATGGAACATCTAGGAGGCCTGGGACATTAGGGACATATGGGACATATGGGACATCTGGGACGTCTGGGACGTTATGGTCATATGAGACATCTGGGACGTCTGGGACGTTAAGGATATATGGCACATCTAGGACGTCTGGCACGTCTGGGACGTTAAGGACATATGGTACATTCAGGACGAATGGGACATTAGGGACATATGGGACATATAAGA
This sequence comes from Agriotes lineatus, assembly GCA_940337035.1. Taxonomy (NCBI): domain Eukaryota; kingdom Metazoa; phylum Arthropoda; class Insecta; order Coleoptera; family Elateridae; genus Agriotes; species Agriotes lineatus. The sequence continues at coordinate 195,540 of CALNHX010001633.1, read as the reverse complement.
CATATGGGACGTCTGGGACGCCTGGGACATTAGGGACATATAGGACATATGGGACATCTGAGACGTCTGGGACGTTAGGCACATATGGGACATCTGGGACGTCTGGGACTTTAAAGACATATGGGACATCTAGGACGTCTGGGACGTCTGGGACGTTAGGGACATATGGGACATTTAGGACGCCTGGGACCTTAGGGACATATGGGACATATGGGACATCTAAGACGTCTGGGATGTTACGGACATATGAGACATCTAGGACGATCTGGGACGTTAGGGACGTATGGGACATATGGGACATCTGGGACGTCTAGGACGTTAGGGACATATGGGACATCCGGGATATCTAGGACGTTAAGGACATATGAGACATCTAGTTCGTCTGGGACGTTAGGGACATATGGAACATCTAGGACGCCTGGGACATTAGGGACATATGGGACATATGGGACATCAGGGACGTCTGGGACGTTAGGGACATGTGGGACATCCGGGATATCTAGGATGTTAAGGACATATGGGACATCTAGGACCTCTGGGACGTCTAGGACGTTAAGGACATATGGGACATTTAGGACGCCTGGGACATTAGGGACATATAAGACATATGGGACATCTGGGACGCCTGGGACATTAGGGACATATAGGACATATGGGACATTTGGGACGTCTGGGACGTTAGGGACATATGGGACATCTGGGACGTCTGGGATGTTAAGGACATATGGGACATCTAGGACGTCTGGGACGTCTGGGACGTTAAGGACATATGGGACATTTAGGACGCCTGGGGCCTTAGGGACATATGGGACATCTGAGACGTCTGGGACGTTACGGACATATGAAACATCTAGGACGACCTGGGACGTTAGGGACATATGGGACATCTAGGACGTCTGGGACGTCTGGGACGTTAGGGACATATGGGACATCTAGGATGTCTGGGACGTCTGGGAAGTTAAGGACTTCTGGGACACTTAGGACGCCTGGGTCATTAAGGACATATGGGACATATGGGGCATCTGGGACGCCTGGGACATTAAGGACAGATGGGACATCTGGGACGTCTGGTACGTTAAGGACATATGGGACATTTAGGACGCCTAGGACGTTAGGGACATATGGGACATATGGGACATCTGGGACGTCTGGGACGTTAGGGACATATGGGACATCTGGGACGTCTGGGACGTTAAGGACATATCGGACATTTAGGACGCCTGGGTCATTAAAGACAGATGGGACACCTGGGACGCCTGGGACATTAAGGACAGATGGCACTTCTGGGACGTCTGGTACGTTAAGGACATATGGGACATTTAGGACGCCTGGGACGTTAGGGACATATCTGACATATGGGACATCTGGGACGTCTGGGACGTTAGGGACATATGGGACATCTGGGACGTCTGGGACGTTAAGGACATATGGGACACTTAGGACGCCTGAGTCATTAAGGACATATGGGACATCTGGGACGCCTGGGACGTTAGGGACATATGGGACATCTGGAACGTCTGGGACGTTAAGGACATATGGGACACTTAGGACGCCTGGGTCATTAAGTACAGATGGGACATCTGGGACGCCTGGGACATTAAGGACAGATGGGACGTCTGGGACGTCTGGGACGCTAGGGACATATAGGACATCTAGGACGTCTAAGACGTTAGAAACATATGGGACACTAGGACGTCTGGGACATATGGGATGTTAGGGACATAAGGTACAGCTGAGACGTCTGGAACGTTTGGGACATATGGGACATTTAGGACGCCTGAGACGTTAGGGACATATGGGACATATGGGACATTTGGGACGTCAGGGACGTTAGGGACATATGGGACATCTGGGACGTCTGGGACGTTAAGGACATATGGGACACTTAGGACGCCTGGGTCATTAAGGACAGATGGGACATCTGGGACGCCTGGGACATTAAGGACAGATGGGACGTCTGGGACGTCTGGGACGCTAGGGACATATAGGACATCTAGGACGTCTAAGACGTTAGGGACATATGGGACACTAGGACGTCTGGGACGTCCGGGATGTTAGGAACATAAGGGACAGCTGAGACGTCTGGAACGTTAGGGACATATGGGACATCTGGGACGTCTGGGACGTTAGGGACATATGGGACATCTGGGACGTCTGGGACGTTAAGGACATATCGGACATTTAGGACGCCTGAGACGTTAGGGACATATGGGACATATGGGACATCTGGGACGTCTGGGACGTTAGGGACATATGGGACATCTGGGACGTCTGGGACGTTAAGGACATATGGGACACTTAGGACGTCTGGGTCATTAAGGACATATGGGACATCTGGGACGCCTGGGACGTTAGGGACATATGGGACATCTGGGACGTCTGGGACGTTAAGGACATATGGGACAGTTAGGACGCCTGGGTCATTAAGGACATATGGGACATCTGGGACGCCTGGGACGTTAGGGAAAAATGGGACATCTGGGACGTCTGGGACGTTAAGGACATATGGGACACTTTGGACGCCTGGGTCATTAAGGACAGATGGGACGTCTGGGACGCTATGGACATATAGGACATCTAGGACGTCTAAGACGTTAGGGACATATGGGACACTAGGACGTCTGGGACGTCCGAGATGTTAGGGACATAAGGGACAGCTGAGACGTCTGGAACGTTTGGGACATATGGGACATTTAGGACGCCTGAGACGTTAGGGACATATGGGACATATGGGACATCTGGGACGTCTGGGACGTTAGGGACATATGGGACGTCTGGGACGTCTGGGACGTTAAGGACATATGGGACACTTAGGACGCCTAGGTCATTAAGGACAGATGGGACGTCTGGGACGTCTGGGACGCTAGGGACATATAGGACATCTAGGACGTCTAAGACGTTAGGGACATATGGGACACCAGGACGTCTGGGACGTCCGGGATGTTAGGGACATAAGGGACAGCTGAGACGTCTGGAACGTTTGGGACATATGGGACATTTAGGACGTCTTGGACGTTAGGGAAATATGGAACATCTAGGAGGCCTGGGACATTAGGGACATATGGGACATATGGGACATCTGGGACGTCTGGGACGTTATGGTCATATGAGACATCTGGGACGTCTGGGACGTTAAGGACATATGGGACATCTAGGACATCTGGGACGTCTGGGACGTTAAGGACATATGGTACATTTAAAACGAATGGGACATTAGGGACATATGGGACATATGGGACATCTGGGACGCCTGAGACATTAGGGACATATGGGACATATGAAACATCTAGGACGTTGGGACGTTAGGGACATATGGGACATCTGCGACGTCTGGGACGTTAAGGACATATGGGACATCTAGGACGGCTGGGACGTCTGGGACGTTAAGGACATATGGGACATCTAGGACGTCTGGGACGTTATGGTCATATGAGACATCTGGGACGTCTGGGACGTTAAGGACATATGGGACATCTAGGACGTCTGGGACGTCTGGGACGTTAAAGACATATGGGACATTTAGGACGCCTGGGACATTAGGGACATATGGGACATATGGGACATCTGGGACGTCTGGGACGTTAAGGACATTTGGGACATCTGGGACGTTTGGGACGTTAAGGACATATGGGACATCTAGGACGTCTGGGACGTCTGGGACGTTAGGGACATACGGGACATTTAGGACGTCTGGGACGTTAGGAACATATGGGACATTTAGGACGTCTGGGACGTTAGGGACATATGGGACATCTGGGACGCCTGGGACACTAAGGACATATGGGACATATGGGACATCTGGGACGTCTGGGACGTCTGGGACGTTAGGGACATATAAGCTATCTAGGACGTCTGGTACGTTAAAAACATATGGGACATCTAAGACGTCTGAGACGTCTGGGACGTTAGGGACATACGGGACAGCTGGGACGTCTTGGACGTTAGGGACATATAGGACATTTAGGACGTCTGGGACGTTAGGGACCTATGGGACATATGAGACATCTGAGACGTCTGGGGCGTTAGGGACATATGGGACATCTGGGACGTCTGGGACGTTAAGGACATATGGGACATTTAGGACGCCTGGGATATTACGGACATATGGGACATATGGGACATCTGGGACGCCTGAAACATTAGCGACATATGGGACATATGGGACATTACTGACGTCTGGGACGTTAGAAACATATGAGACATCTGGGACGTTAGGGACGTTAAGGACATATGGGACATCTAGGACGTCTGGGACATCTGGGACGTTAGGGACATATGGGACATATAGGACGCCTGGGACATTAGGGACATATGGGACATATGGGACATCTGGGACGTCTGCGACGTTAGGGACATATGGGACATCCGGGACGTCTGGGACGCTAAGGACATATGGGACATCTAGGACGTCTGAGACGTCTGGGACGTTAGGGACATACGGGACAGTTGGGACGTCTGAGACGTTAGGGACATATGGGACAATTAGGACGTCTGGGACGTTAGGGACATATGGAACATCTGGGACGTCTAAGACGTTAGGCACATTTGGGACAACTGGGACGTCTGGGATGTTAAGGACATATGGGACATCTAGGACATCTGGGACGTCTAGGACGTTAAGGACATATGGGACATCTATTACGTCTGGGACGTCTGGGAAGTTAGGGACATATGGGACACTTAGGACGCCTGGGTCATTAAGGACATATGGGACATATGGGACATCTGGGACGCCTGGGACATTAAGGACAGATGGGAAATCTGGGACGCCTGAGACATTAAGGACAGATGGGACGTCTCGGACGTCTGGGACGTTAGGGACATATAGGACATCTAGGACGTCTAAGACGTTAGGGACATATGGGACACTAGGACGTCTGGGACGTCCGGGACGGTAGGGACATACGGGACAGCTGGGCCGTCTGGAACGTTAGGGACATATGGGACATTTAGGACGTCTTGGACGTTAGGGACATATGGAACATCTAGGAGGCCTGGGACATTAGGGACATATGGCACATATGGGACATCTGGGACGTCTGGGACGTTATGGTCATATGAGACATCTGGGACGTCTGGGACGTTAAGGATATATGGCACATCTAGGACGTCTGGCACGTCTGGGACGTTAAGGACATATGGTACATTCAGGACGAATGGGACATTAGGGACATATGGGACATATAAGACATATGGGACGTCTGGGACGCCTGGGACATTAGGGACATATAGGACATATGGGACATCTGAGACGTCTGGGACGTTAGGGACATATGGGACATCTGGGACGTCTGGGACTTTAAGGACATATGGGACATCTAGGACGTCTGGGACGTCTGGGACGTTAGGGACATATGGGACATTTAGGACGCCTGGGACCTTAGGGACATATGGGACATATGGGACATCTAAGACGTCTGGGATGTTACGGACATATGAGACATCTAGGACGATCTGGGACGTTAGGGACGTATGGGACATATGGGACATCTGGGACGTCTAGGACGTTAGGGACATATGGGACATCCGGGATATCTAGGACGTTAAGGACATATGAGACATCTAGTTCGTCTGGGACGTTAGGGACATATGGAACATCTAGGACGCCTGGGACATTAGGGACATATGGGACATATGGGACATCAGGGACGTCTGGGACGTTAGGGACATGTGGGACATCCGGGATATCTAGGATGTTAAGGACATATGGGACATCTAGGACCTCTGGGACGTCTAGGACGTTAAGGACATATGGGACATTTAGGACGCCTGGGACATTAGGGACATATAAGACATATGGGACATCTGGGACGCCTGGGACATTAGGGACATATAGGACATATGGGACATTTGGGACGTCTGGGACGTTAGGGACATATGGGACATCTGGGACGTCTGGGATGTTAAGGACATATGGGACATCTAGGACGTCTGGGACGTCTGGGACGTTAAGGACATATGGGACATTTAGGACGCCTGGGGCCTTAGGGACATATGGGACATCTGAGACGTCTGGGACGTTACGGACATATGAAACATCTAGGACGACCTGGGACGTTAGGGACATATGGGACATCTAGGACGTCTGGGACGTCTGGGACGTTAGGGACATATGGGACATCTAGGATGTCTGGGACGTCTGGGAAGTTAAGGACTTCTGGGACACTTAGGACGCCTGGGTCGTTAAGGACATATGGGACATATGGGGCATCTGGGACGCCTGAGACATTAAGGACAGATGGGACATCTGGGACGTCTGGTACGTTAAGGACATATGGGACATTTAGGACGCCTAGGACGTTAGGGACATATGGGACATATGGGACATCTGGGACGTCTGGGACGTTAGGGACATATGGGACATCTGGGACGTCTGGGACGTTAAGGACATATCGGACATTTAGGACGCCTGGGTCATTAAAGACAGATGGGACACCTGGGACGCCTGGGACATTAAGGACAGATGGCACTTCTGGGACGTCTGGTACGTTAAGGACATATGGGACATTTAGGACGCCTGGGACGTTAGGGACATATCTGACATATGGGACATCTGGGACGTCTGGGACGTTAGGGACATATGGGACATCTGGGACGTCTGGGACGTTAAGGACATATGGGACACTTAGGACGCCTGAGTCATTAAGGACATATGGGACATCTGGGACGCCTGGGACGTTAGGGACATATGGGACATCTGGAACGTCTGGGACGTTAAGGACATATGGGACACTTAGGACGCCTGGGTCATTAAGTACAGATGGGACATCTGGGACGCCTGGGACATTAAGGACAGATGGGACGTCTGGGACGTCTGGGACGCTAGGGACATATAGGACATCTAGGACGTCGAAGACGTTAGAAACATATGGGACACTAGGACGTCTGGGACATATGGGATGTTAGGGACATAAGGTACAGCTGAGACGTCTGGAACGTTTGGGACATATGGGACATTTAGGACGCCTGAGACGTTAGGGACATATGGGACATATGGGACATTTGGGACGTCAGGGACGTTAGGGACATATGGGACATCTGGGACGTCTGGGACGTTAAGGACATATGGGACACTTAGGACGCCTGGGTCATTAAGGACAGATGGGACATCTGGGACGCTAGGGACATATAGGACATCTAGGACGTCTAAGACGTTAGGGACATATGGGACACTAGGACGTCTGGGACGTCCGGGATGTTAGGAACATAAGGGACAGCTGAGACGTCTGGAACGTTAGGGACATATGGGACATCTGGGACGTCTGGGACGTTAGGGACATATGGGACATCTGGGACGTCTGGGACGTTAAGGACATATCGGACATTTAGGACGCCTGAGACGTTAGGGACATATGGGACATATGGGACATCTGGGACGTCTGGGACGTTAGGGACATATGGGACATCTGGGACGTCTGGGACGTTAAGGACATATGGGACACTTAGGACGTCTGGGTCATTAAGGACATATGGGACATCTGGGACGCCTGGGACGTTAGGGACATATGGGACATCTGGGACGTCTGGGACGTTAAGGACATATGGGACAGTTAGGACGCCTGGGTCATTAAGGACATATGGGACATCTGGGACGCCTGGGACGTTAGGGACGTATGGGACATCTGGGACGTCTGGGACGTTAAGGACATATGGGACACTTTGGACGCCTGGGTCATTAAGGACAGATGGGACGTCTGGGACGCTATGGACATATAGGACATCTAGGACGTCTAAGACGTTAGGGACATATGGGACACTAGGACGTCTGGGACGTCCGAGATGTTAGGGACATAAGGGACAGCTGAGACGTCTGGAACGTTTGGGACATATGGGACATTTAGGACGCCTGAGACGTTAGGGACATATGGGACATATGGGACATCTGGGACGTCTGGGACGTTAGGGACATATGGGACGTCTGGGACGTCTGGGACGTTAAGGACATATGGGACACTTAGGACGCCTAGGTCATTAAGGACAGATGGGACGTCTGGGACGTCTGGGACGCTAGGGACATATAGGACATCTAGGACGTCTAAGACGTTAGGGACATATGGGACACTAGGACGTCTGGGACGTCCGGGATGTTAGGGACATAAGGGACAGCTGAGACGTCTGGAACGTTTGGGACATATGGGACATTTAGGACGTCTTGGACGTTAGGGAAATATGGAACATCTAGGAGGCCTGGGACATTAGGGACATATGGGACATATGGGACATCTGGGACGTCTGGGACGTTATGGTCATATGAGACATCTGGGACGTCTGGGACGTTAAGGACATATGGGACATCTAGGACGTCTGGGACGTCTGGGACGTTAAGGACATATGGTACATTTAGGACGAATGGGACATTAGGGACATATGGGACATATGGGACATCTGGGACGCCTGAGACATTAGGGACATATGGGACATATGAAACATCTAGGACGTTGGGACGTTAGGGACATATGGGACATCTGCGACGTCTGGGACGTTAAGGACATATGGGACATCTAGGACGGCTGGGACGTCTGGGACGTTAAGGACATATGGGACATCTAGGACGTCTGGGACGTTATGGTCATATGAGACATCTGGGACGTCTGGGACGTTAAGGACATATGGGACATCTAGGACGTCTGGGACGTCTGGGACGTTAAAGACATATGGGACATTTAGGACGCCTGGGACATTAGGGACATATGGGACATATGGGACATCTGGGACGTCTGGGACGTTAAGGACATTTGGGACATCTGGGACGTTTGGGACGTTAAGGACATATGGGACATCTAGGACGTCTGGGACGTCTGGGACGTTAGGGACATACGGGACAGTTAGGACGTCTGGGACGTTAGGAACATATGGGACATTTAGGACGTCTGGGACGTTAGGGACATATGGGACATCTGGGACGCCTGGGACACTAAGGACATATGGGACATATGGGACATCTGGGACGTCTGGGACGTCTGGGACGTTAGGGACATATAAGCTATCTAGGACGTCTGGTACGTTAAAAACATATGGGACATCTAAGACGTCTGAGACGTCTGGGACGTTAGGGACATACGGGACAGCTGGGACGTCTTGGACGTTAGGGACATATAGGACATTTAGGACGTCTGGGACGTTAGGGACCTATGGGACATATGAGACATCTGAGACGTCTGGGGCGTTAGGGACATATGGGACATCTGGGACGTCTGGGACGTTAAGGACATATGGGACATTTAGGACGCCTGGGATATTACGGACATATGGGACATATGGGACATCTGGGACGCCTGAAACATTAGCGACATATGGGACATATGGGACATTACTGACGTCTGGGACGTTAGGAACATATGAGACATCTGGGACGTTAGGGACGTTAAGGACATATGGGACATCTAGGACGTCTGGGACATCTGGGACGTTAGGGACATATGGGACATATAGGACGCCTGGGACATTAGGGACATATGGGACATATGGGACATCTGGGACGTCTGCGACGTTAGGGACATATGGGACATCTGGGACGTCTGGGACGCTAAGGACATATGGGACATCTAGGACGTCTGAGACGTCTGGGACGTTAGGGACATACGGGACAGTTGGGACGTCTGAGACGTTAGGGACATATGGGACAATTAGGACGTCTGGGACGTTAGGGACATATGGAACATCTGGGACGTCTAAGACGTTAGGCACATTTGGGACAACTGGGACGTCTGGGACGTTAAGGACATATGGGACATTTAGGACGCCTGGGACGTTAAGGACATATGGGAGATATGGGACATCTGGGACGTCTGGGACGTTAGGGACATATGGGACATCTGGGACGTCTGGGACGTTAAGGCCATATGGGACATCTAGGACGTCTGGGACGTCTGGAAAGTTAAGGACATATGGGACAGATTGGACATCTGAGACGTCTAAAACGTTAAGAACATATGGGAAATTTAGGACACCTGGGACGTTAGGGACATGTGGGAGATATGTGACATCTGGGACGTCTGGGACCTTAGGGACATATGGGACATCTGGGACGTCTGGGACGTTAAGGACATATGAGACTTTTAGGACGCCTGGGACGTTAGGGACATATGGGACATATGGGACATCTGGGACGTCTGGGACGTTAGGGACATATTGGACATCTGGGACGTCTGGGACGTTAAGGACATATGGGACATCTATTACGTCTGGGACGTCTGGGAAGTTAAGGACATATGGGACACTTAGGACGCCTGGGTCATTAAGAACATATGGGACATATGGGACAGCTGGGACGCCTGGGAAATTAAGAACAGATGGGACATCTGGGACGCCTGAGACATTAAGGACAGATGGGACGTCTGGGACGTCTGGGACGTTAGGGACATATAGGACATCTAGGACGTATAAGACGTTAGGGAGATATGGGACACTAGGACGTCTGGGACGTCCGGGACGTTAGGGACATACGGGACAGCTCGGACGTCTCGAACGTTAGGGACATATGGGACATTTAGGACGAATGGGACATTAGGGACATATGGGACATATGGGACATCTGGGACGCCTGAGACATTAGGGACATATGGGTCATATGAAACATCTGGGACGTTGGGACGTTAGGGACATGTGGGACATCTGGGACGTCTGGGACGTTAAGGACATATGGGACATCTAGGACGGCTGGGACATTAGGGACATATGGGACAAATGAGACATCTGGGACGTTGGGACGTTAGGGACATGTGGGACATCTGGGACGTCTGGGACGTTAAGGACATATGGGACATCTAGGACGGCTGGGACGTCTGTGACGTTAGGGACATATGAGACCTCTGGGACGTCTAGGACGTTAAGTACATATGGGACATCTGGGACGTCTGGGACGTCTGGGACGTCTGGGACGTTAAGGACATATAGGACATCTGGGACGTCTGGGACGTTAGAGACATATGGGACATCTGAGACGTCTGGGACGTTAAGGACATATGGGACATCTAGGACGTCTGGGACGTCTGGGACGTTAAGGACATATAAGACATCTAGGACGTCTGGGACGTTAGAGACATATGGAACATCTAGGACGCCTGGGACATTAGGGACATATGGGACATATGGGACATCTGGGACGTCTGGGACATTAGGGACAAATGGGACATCCGGGATATCTAGGATGTTAAGGACATATGGGACATTTAGGACGCCTGGGACATTAGAGACATATAAGACATATGGGACATCTAAGCCGCCTGGGACATTAGGGACATTTAGGACATATGGGACATCTGGGACGTCTGGGACGTTAGGGACATATGGGACATCTGGGACGTTAAGGACATATAGGACATCTAGGACGTCTGGGACGTCTGGGACGTTAAGGACATATGGGACATTTAGGACGCTTGGGACCTTAGGGACATATGGGACATATGGGACATCTGAGACGTCTGGGACGTTAAGGACATACGGGACATCTAGGACGATCTGGGACGTTAGCGACATATGGGACATCTAGGACGTCTGGGACGTCTGGGACGTTTGGGACTTACGGGATAACTGGGACGTCTGGGACGTTAGAGACGTATGGGACATTTAGGACGTTTGGGACGTTAGGGACATATGGAACATCTAGGACGCCTGGGACGTTAGGGACATATAGGACATATGGGACATCTGGGACGTCTGGGACGTTAGGGACATATGGGACATCTGGGACGTCTAGGACGTTAAGGACATATGGGACATTTAGGACGCCTGGAACATTAGGGACATATGGGATATATGGAACATCTGGGACGCCTGGAACATTAGGGACATATAGGACATATGGGGCATCTGGGAAGTCTGGGACGTTAGGGACATATGGGCCATCTGGGACGTCTGGGACGTTAAGGACACATGGGACATCTAGGACATCTAGGACGTTTGGGGCATTAAGGATATTTGGGACATTTAGTGCGCCTGGGACATTAGGGACATATGGGACATATGGGACATCTCGGACGTCTGGGACGTTAAGGACATATGCTACATCTAGAACGTCTGGGACGTTAAAGACATATGGGACATTTAAGACGCCTGGGACATTAGGGACATATGGGACATATGGGACATTAGGGACATATGGGACATATGGGACATCTGGGACGTCTGGGACGTTAGGGACATATAGGACATCTAGGACGTCTGGGACGTTAGGGACATTTGGGACATCTACGACATCTGGGACGTCTGGGACGTCTGGGACGTTAGGGACATATGGGACATCTAAGACGTCTGGGACGTCTGGGACGTTAGGGACATATGGGACATCTGGGACGTCTGGGACGCCTGGGACATTAGGGACATATGGGACATATGGGACGTCTGGGACGTCTGGGACGTTAGGGACATACGGGACAGCTGGGACGTCTGGGACGTTAAGGACATATGGGACTTTTAGGACGTCTGGGACGTTAGGGACATATGGAACATCTAGGACGCATGGGACATTAGGGAAATATGGGACATATGGGACATCTGGGACGTCTGGGACGTTAGAGACATGTGGGACATCTGGGACGTCTGGGACGTTAAGGACATGTGGGACATCTAGGACGTCTGGGACGTCTGGGACGTTAAGAACATATGGGACATTTAGGACGCCTGAGACATTAGGGACATATGACACATATGGGACATCTGGAACGCCTGGGACGTTAAAGACGTATGGGACATATGGGACATCTGGGACGTCTGGGAAGTTAGGGACATATGGGGCATCTGGGACGTCTGGGACGTTAAGTACGTATGGGACATCTAGGACGTCTAGGACCTTAGGGACATATGGGACATCTGGGACGTCTGGGAGGTTAGGGGCATATGGGACATCTGGAACGTCTGGGACATTAGGGACATATGAGACATCTGGGACGTCTGGGACGTTAAGGACATATGGGACATCTGGAACGTCTGGGACGTTAGGAAAATATGGGACATCTAGGACGTCTGGGACGTCTGGGACGTTAGAGACATACGGGACAACTGCAACGTCTGGGACGTTAGGGACATATGGGACATTTAGGACGTCTGGGACGTTAGGGACATATGGAACACTTAGGACGCCTGGGACATTAGGGACATATGAAACATATAGGACATCTGGGACGTCTGGGACGTTAGGGACATATGGGACATCTGGAACGTCTGGGACGTTAAGGACATATGGGACGTCTAGGACGTCTGGGACGTTAGGGACATATGGGACATCTAGGACGTCTGGGACATCTGGGACGTCTGGGACATTAGCGACATATGGGACATATGGGACATCTGGGACGTCTGGGACGTTAGGGACATATGGGACATCTGGGACGTCTGGGACGTTAGGGACATATGGGACATCTACGACGTCTGGGACGTCTGGGACGTTAGGGACATACGGGACAATTGGGACGTCTGGGACGTTAGGGTCATATGGGACATTTAGGACGTCTGGGACGTTAGGGACATATGGAACACTTAGGACGCCTGGGACATTAGGGACATATGAAACATATGGGACATCTGGGACGTCTGGGACGTTAGGGACATATGGGACATCTGGGACGTCTGGGACGTTAAGGACATATGGGACGTCTAGGACGTCTGGGACGTTAGGGACATATGGGACATCTAGGACGTCTGGGACATCTGGGACGTTAAGGACATACGGGACAGCTGGGACGTCTGGGACGTTAGGGACATATGGGACATTTAGGACATCTGGGACGTTAGGGACATATGGGACATCTAGGACGCCTGGGACATTAGAGACGTATGGGACATATGGGACATCTGGGACGCCTGGGACGTTAGGGACATATGGGACATCTGAGACGTCTGGGACGTTAAGGACATATGGGACATCTAGGACGTCTGGGACGTCTGGGAAGTTAGGAACATACGGGACATCTGGAACATCTGGGACGTCTGGGACGTTAGGGACATACAGGACATCTAGGACGTCTGGGACGTTAGGGACATATGGGACATCTAAGACGTCTGGGACGTCTGGGACGTCTGGGACGTTAAAGACATATGGGACATCTGAGACGTCTGGGACGCCTGGGACATTAGGGACATATGGGACATATGGGAGGTCTGGGACGTCTGGGACGTTAGGGACATACGGGACAGCTGGGACGTCTGGGACGTTAAGGACATATGGGACTTTTAGGACGTCTGGGACGTTAGGGACATATGGAACATCTAGGACGCATGGGACATTATGGACATATGGGACATATGGGACATATGGGACATCTGGGACGTCTGGGACGTTAGAGACATGTGGGACATCTGGGACGTCTGGGACGTTAAGGACATGTGGGACATCTAGGACGTCTGGGACGTTAAGAACATATGGGATATTTAGGACGCCTGAGACATTAGGGACATATGACACATATGGGACATCTGGAACGCCTGGGACGTTAAAGACATATGGGACATATGGGACATCTGGGACGTCTAGGACGTTAGGGACATATGGGTCATCTGGGACGTCTGGGACGTTAAGTACGTATGGGACATCTAGGACGTCTAGGACCTTAGGGACATATGGGACATCTGGGACGTCTGGGACGTTAGGGGCATATGGGACATCTAGGACGTCTGGGACATTAGGGACATATGGGACATCTGGGACGTCTGGGACGTTAGGGACATATGGGACATCTGGAACGTCTGGGACGTTAGGGACATATGGGACATCTAGGACGTCTGGGACGTCTGGGACGTTAGGTACATACGGGACAACTGGGACGTCTGGGACGTTAGGGACATATGTGACATTTAGGACGTCTGGGACGTTAGGGACATATGGAACACTTAGGACGCCTGGGACATTAGGGACATATGAAACATATGGGACATCTGGGACGTCTGGGACGTTAGGGACATATGGGACATCTGGGACGTCTGGGACGTTAAGGACATATGGGACGTCTAGGACGTCTGGGACGTTAGGAACATATGGGACATTTAGGACGTCTGGGACGTTAGGGACATATGGGACATCTAGGACGCCTGGGACATTAGAGACGTATGGGACATATGGGACATCTGGAACGTCTGAAACGTTAGGGACATATGGGACATCTGAGACGTCTGGGACCTTAAGGACATATGGGACATCTAGGACGTCTGGGACGTCTGGGACGTTAGGAACATACGGGCCAGCTGAGACGTCTGGGACGTTAGGGAAATATAGGACATCTAGGACGTCTGGGACGTTAGGGACATATGGGACATCTAGGACATCTGGGACGTCTGGGACGTCTGGGACGGCAGGGACATATGGGGCATCTGGAACAACTGGGACGCCTGGGACATTAGGGACATATGGGACATATGGGACATCTGGGACGTCTGGGACGTTAGGGACATATAGGACTTCTAGGACGTCTGCGACGTTAGGGACATATGGGACATATGGGACATCTGGGACGTCTGGGACGTTAGGGACATATGGGACATCTGGGACGTCTGGGACGTTAGGGACATATGGGACATCTAGGACGTCTGGGACGTCTGGGACGTTAGGGACATACGGGACAACTGGGACGTCTGGGACGTTAGGGACATATGGGACATTTAGGACGTCTGGGACGTTAGGGACATATGGAACACTTAGGACGCCTGGAACATTAGGGACATATGAAACATATGGGACATCTGGGACGTCTGGGACGTTAGGGACATATGGGACATCTGGGACGTCTGGGACGTTAAGGACATATGGGACGTCTAGGACGTCTGGGACGTTAGGGACATATGGGACATCTAGGACGTCTGGGACATCTGGGACGTTAAGGACATACGGGACAGCTGGGACGTCTGGGACGTTAGGGACATATGGGACATTTAGGACGTCTGGGACGTTAGGGACATGTGGGACTTCTAGGACGCCTGGGACATTAGAGACGTATGGGACATATGGGACATCTGGGACGCCTGGGACGTTAGGGACATATGGGACATCTGAGACGTCTGGGACGTTAAGGACATATGGGACATCTAGGACGTCTGGGACGTCTGGGACGTTAGGAACATACGGGACATCTGGAACATCTGGGACGTCTGGGACGTTAGGGACATACAGGACATCTAGGACGTCTGGGACGTTAGGGACATATGGGACATCTAAGACGTCTGGGACGTCTGGGACGTCTGGGACGTTAAAGACATATGGGACATCTGAGACGTCTGGGACGCCTGGGACATTAGGGACATATGGGACATATGGGACGTCTGGGACGTCTGGGACGTTAGGGACATACGGGACAGCTGGGACGTCTGGGACGTTAAGGACATATGGGACTTTTAGGACGTCTGGGACGTTAGGGACATATGGAACATCTAGGACGCATGGGACATTAGGAAATATGGGACATATGGGACATCTGGGACGTCTGCGACGTTAGAGACATGTGGGACATCTGGGACGTCTGGGACGTTAAGGACATGTGGGACATCTAGGACGTCTGGGACGTTAAGAACATATGGGACATTTAGGACGCCTGAGACATTAGGGACATATGACACATATGGGACATCTGGAACGCCTGGGACGTTAAAGACATATGGGACATATGGGACATCTGGGACGTCTAGGACGTTAGGGACATATGGGGCATCCGGGACGTCTGGGACGTTAAGTACGTATGGGACATCTAGGACGTCTAGGACCTTAGGGACATATGGGACATCTGGGACGTCTGGGACGTTAGGGGCATATGGGACATCTGGGACGTCTGGGACATTAGGGACATATGGGACATCTGGGACGTCTGGGACGTTAGGGACATATGGGACATCTGGAACGTCTGCGACGTTAGGGACATATGGGACATCTAGGACGTCTGGGACGTCTGGGACGTTAGGGACATACGGGACAACTGGGACGTCTGGAACGTTAGGGACATATGTGACATTTAGGACGTCTGGGACGTTAGGGACATATGGAACACTTAGGACGCCGGGGACATTAGGGACATATGAAACATATGGGACATCTGGGACGTCTGGGACTTTAGGGACATATGGGACATCTGGGACGTCTGGGACGTTAAGGACATATGGGACGTCTAGGACGTCTGGCACGTTAGGGACATATGGGACATCTAGGACGTCTGGGACATCTGGGACGTCTGGGACATTAGGGACATATGTCACATATGGGACATCTGGGACGTCTGGGACGTTATTGACATATGGGACATCTGGGACGTCTGGGACGTTAGGGACATATGGGACATCTAGGACGTCTGGGACGTCTGGGACGTTAGGGACATACGGGACAACTGGAACGTTTGGGACGTTAGGGACATATGGGACATTTAGGACGTCTGGGACGTTAGGGACATATGAAACACTTAGGACGCCTGGGACATTAGGGACATATAAAACATATGGGACATCTGGGACGTTTGGGACGTTAGGGACATATGGGACATCTGGGACGTCTGAGACGTTAAGGACATATGGGACGTCTAGGACGTCTGGGACGTTAGGGACATATGGGACATCTAGGACGTCTGGGACATCTGGGACGTTAAGGACATACGGGACAGCTGGGACGTCTGGGACGTTAGGAACATATGGGACATTTAGGACGTCTGGGACGTTAGGGACATATGGGACATCTAGGACGCCTGGGACATTAGAGACGTATGGGACATATGAGACATCTGGGACGTCTGAAACGTTAGGGACATATGGGACATCTGAGAAGTCTGGGACCTTAGGGACATATGGGACATTTAGGACGCCTGGGACGTTAAGGACATATGGGAGATATGGGACATCTGGGACGTCTGGGACGTTAGGGACATATGGGACATCTGGGACGTCTGGGACGTTAAGGCCATATGGGACATCTAGGACGTCTGGGACGTCTGGAAAGTTAAGGACATATGGGACAGATTGGACATCTGGGACGTCTAAAACGTTAAGAACATATGGGAAATTTAGGACACCTGGGACGTTAGGGACATGTGGGAGATATGTGACATCTGGGACGTCTGGGACCTTAGGGACATATGGGACATCTGGGACGTCTGGGACGTTAAGGACATATGAGACTTTTAGGACGCCTGGGACGTTAGGGACATATGGGACATATGGGACATCTGGGACGTCTGGGACGTTAGGGACATATTGGACATCTGGGACGTCTGGGACGTTAAGGACATATGGGACATCTATTACGTCTGGGACGTCTGGGAAGTTAAGGACATATGGGACACTTAGGACGCCTGGGTCATTAAGAACATATGGGACATATGGGACAGCTGGGACGCCTGGGAAATTAAGAACAGATGGGACATCTGGGACGCCTGAGACATTAAGGACAGATGGGACGTCTGGGACGTCTGGGACGTTAGGGACATATAGGACATCTAGGACGTATAAGACGTTAGGGAGATATGGGACACTAGGACGTCTGGGACGTCCGGGACGTTAGGGACATACGGGACAGCTCGGACGTCTCGAACGTTAGGGACATATGGGACATTTAGGACGAATGGGACATTAGGGACATATGGGACATATGGGACATCTGGGACGCCTGAGACATTAGGGACATATGGGTCATATGAAACATCTGGGACGTTGGGACGTTAGGGACATGTGGGACATCTGGGACGTCTGGGACGTTAAGGACATATGGGACATCTAGGACGGCTGGGACATTAGGGACATATGGGACAAATGAGACATCTGGGACGTTGGGACGTTAGGGACATGTGGGACATCTGGGACGTCTGGGACGTTAAGGACATATGGGACATCTAGGACGGCTGGGACGTCTGTGACGTTAGGGACATATGAGACCTCTGGGACGTCTAGGACGTTAAGTACATATGGGACATCTGGGACGTCTGGGACGTCTGGGACGTCTGGGACGTTAAGGACATATAGGACATCTGGGACGTCTGGGACGTTAGAGACATATGGGACATCTGAGACGTCTGGGACGTTAAGGACATATGGGACATCTAGGACGTCTGGGACGTCTGGGACGTTAAGGACATATAAGACATCTAGGACGTCTGGGACGTTAGAGACATATGGAACATCTAGGACGCCTGGGACATTAGGGACATATGGGACATATGGGACATCTGGGACGTCTGGGACATTAGGGACAAATGGGACATCCGGGATATCTAGGATGTTAAGGACATATGGGACATTTAGGACGCCTGGGACATTAGAGACATATAAGACATATGGGACATCTAAGCCGCCTGGGACATTAGGGACATATAGGACATATGGGACATCTGGGACGTCTGGGACGTTAGGGACATATGGGACATCTGGGACGTTAAGGACATATAGGACATCTAGGACGTCTGGGACGTCTGGGACGTTAAGGACATATGGGACATTTAGGACGCTTGGGACCTTAGGGACATATGGGACATATGGGACATCTGAGACGTCTGGGACGTTAAGGACATACGGGACATCTAGGACGATCTGGGACGTTAGCGACATATGGGACATCTAGGACGTCTGGGACGTCTGGGACGTTTGGGACTTACGGGATAACTGGGACGTCTGGGACGTTAGAGACGTATGGGACATTTAGGACGTTTGGGACGTTAGGGACATATGGAACATCTAGGACGCCTGGGACGTTAGGGACATATAGGACATATGGGACATCTGGGACGTCTGGGACGTTAGGGACATATGGGACATCTGGGACGTCTAGGACGTTAAGGACATATGGGACATTTAGGACGCCTGGAACATTAGGGACATATGGGATATATGGAACATCTGGGACGCCTGGAACATTAGGGACATATAGGACATATGGGGCATCTGGGAAGTCTGGGACGTTAGGGACATATGGGCCATCTGGGACGTCTGGGACGTTAAGGACACATGGGACATCTAGGACATCTAGGACGTTTGGGGCATTAAGGATATTTGGGACATTTAGTGCGCCTGGGACATTAGGGACATATGGGACATATGGGACATCTCGGACGTCTGGGACGTTAAGGACATATGCTACATCTAGAACGTCTGGGACGTTAAAGACATATGGGACATTTAAGACGCCTGGGACATTAGGGACATATGGGACATATGGGACATTAGGGACATATGGGACATATGGGACATCTGGGACGTCTGGGACGTTAGGGACATATAGGACATCTAGGACGTCTGGGACGTTAGGGACATTTGGGACATCTACGACATCTGGGACGTCTGGGACGTCTGGGACGTTAGGGACATATGGGACATCTAAGACGTCTGGGACGTCTGGGACGTTAGGGACATATGGGACATCTGGGACGTCTGGGACGCCTGGGACATTAGGGACATATGGGACATATGGGACGTCTGGGACGTCTGGGACGTTAGGGACATACGGGACAGCTGGGACGTCTGGGACGTTAAGGACATATAGGACTTTTAGGACGTCTGGGACGTTAGGGACATATGGAACATCTAGGACGCATGGGACATTAGGGAAATATGGGACATATGGGACATCTGGGACGTCTGGGACGTTAGAGACATGTGGGACATCTGGGACGTCTGGGACGTTAAGGACATGTGGGACATCTAGGACGTCTGGGACGTCTGGGACGTTAAGAACATATGGGACATTTAGGACGCCTGAGACATTAGGGACATATGACACATATGGGACATCTGGAACGCCTGGGACGTTAAAGACGTATGGGACATATGGGACATCTGGGACGTCTGGGAAGTTAGGGACATATGGGGCATCTGGGACGTCTGGGACGTTAAGTACGTATGGGACATCTAGGACGTCTAGGACCTTAGGGACATATGGGACATCTGGGACGTCTGGGAGGTTAGGGGCATATGGGACATCTGGAACGTCTGGGACATTAGGGACATATGAGACATCTGGGACGTCTGGGACGTTAAGGACATATGGGACATCTGGAACGTCTGGGACGTTAGGAAAATATGGGACATCTAGGACGTCTGGGACGTCTGGGACGTTAGAGACATACGGGACAACTGGGACGTCTGGGACGTTAGGGACATATGGGACATTTAGGACGTCTGGGACGTTAGGGACATATGGAACACTTAGGACGCCTGGGACATTAGGGACATATGAAACATATAGGACATCTGGGACGTCTGGGACGTTAGGGACATATGGGACATCTGGAACGTCTGGGACGTTAAGGACATATGGGACGTCTAGGACGTCTGGGACGTTAGGGACATATGGGACATCTAGGACGTCTGGGACATCTGGGACGTCTGGGACATTAGCGACATATGGGACATATGGGACATCTGGGACGTCTGGGACGTTAGGGACATATGGGACATCTGGGACGTCTGGGACGTTAGGGACATATGGGACATCTACGACGTCTGGGACGTCTGGGACGTTAGGGACATACGGGACAATTGGGACGTCTGGGACGTTAAGGTCATATGGGACATTTAGGACGTCTGGGACGTTAGGGACATATGGAACACTTAGGACGCCTGGGACATTAGGGACATATGAAACATATGGGACATCTGGGACGTCTGGGACGTTAGGGACATATGGGACATCTGGGACGTCTGGGACGTTAAGGACATATGGGACGTCTAGGACGTCTGGGACGTTAGGGACATATGGGACATCTAGGACGTCTGGGACATCTGGGACGTTAAGGACATACGGGACAGCTGGGACGTCTGGGACGTTAGGGACATATGGGACATTTAGGACATCTGGGACGTTAGGGACATATGGGACATCTAGGACGCCTGGGACATTAGAGACGTATGGGACATATGGGACATCTGGGACGCCTGGGACGTTAGGGACATATGGGACATCTGAGACGTCTGGGACGTTAAGGACATATGGGACATCTAGGACGTCTGGGACGTCTGGGAAGTTAGGAACATACGGGACATCTGGAACATCTGGGACGTCTGGGACGTTAGGGACATACAGGACATCTAGGACGTCTGGGACGTTAGGGACATACAGGACATCTAGGACGTCTGGGACGTTAGGGACATATGGGACATCTAAGACGTCTGGGACGTCTGGGACGTCTGGGACGTTAAGGACATATGGGACATCTAGGACGTCTGGGACGTCTGGGAAGTTAGGAACATACGGGACATCTGGAACATCTGGGACGTCTGGGACGTTAGGGACATACAGGACATCTAGGACGTCTGGGACGTTAGGGACATATGGGACATCTAAGACGTCTGGGACGTCTGGGACGTCTGGGACGTTAAGGACATATGGGACATCTAGGACGTCTGGGACGTCTGGGAAGTTAGGAACATACGGGACATCTGGAACATCTGGGACGTCTGGGACGTTAGGGACATACAGGACATCTAGGACGTCTGGGACCTTAGGGACATATGGGACATCTAGGACGTCTGGGACGTCTGGGACGTTAGGAACATACGGGCCAGCTGAGACGTCTGGGACGTTAGGGACATATAGGACATCTAGGACGTCTGGGACGTTAGGGACATATGGGACATCTAGGACATCTGGGACGTCTGGGACGTCTGGGACGGCAGGGACATATGGGGCATCTGGAACAACTGGGACGCCTGGGACATTAGGGACATATGGGACATATGGGACATCTGGGACGTCTGGGACGTTAGGGACAAATAGGACTTCTAGGACGTCTGCGACGTTAGGGACATATAGAACATCTAAGACGTCTGGGACGTCTGGGACGTTAGGGACATATGGGACAACTGGGACGTCTTGGACGCCTGGGACATTAGGGACATATGGGACATATGGGACGTCTGGGACATCTGGGACGTTAGGGACATACGGGACAGCTGGCACGTCTGGGACGTTAAGGACGTATGGGACTTTTAGGACGTCTGGGACGTTAGGGGCATATGGGACATCTAGGACGCTTGTGACATTAGGGACATATGGGACATATGGATCATCTGGGACGTCTGGGACGTTAGGGACAAATGGGACATCTGGGACGTCTGGGACGTTAAAGACATGTGGGACATCTAGGACGTCTGGGACGTCTGGGACGTTAAGAACATATGGGACATTTAGGACGCCTGAGACATTAGGGACATATGGGACATATGGGACACCTGGAACGCCTGGGACATTAGGGACATATGAGACATATGGGACATCTAAGAAGTCTGAGACGTTAGGGACATATGGGGCATCTGGGACGTCTGAGACGTTAAGGACGTATGGGACATCTAGGACGTCCTGGACGTTAGGGACATATGGGACATCTGGGGCGTCTGGGACGTTAGGGACATATGGGACATCTGGGACGTCTGGGACATTAGGGACATATAGGTCATATGGGACATCTGGGACGTCTGGGACGTTAGGGACATATGGGACATCTGGGACGTCTGGGACGTTAGGGACATATGGGACATCTAGGACGTCTGGGACGTCTGGGACGTTAGGGACATATAGAACATTTAGGACGAATGGGACATTAGGGTCATATGGAACATATGGGACATCTGGGACGTCTGGGACGTTAGGGACATATGGTACATCTGGGACGTCTGGGACGTTAAGAACAAATGGGACGTCTAGGACGTCTGGGACGTTAGGGACATATGGGACATCTAGGACGTTTGGGACATCTAGGACGTTAAGGACATACGGGACATCTGGGACGTCTGGGACGTTAGGGACATATGGGACATTTATTACGTCTGGGACGTTAGGGACATATGGAACATCTAGGACGCCTGGGACATTAGGGACATATGGGACATATGGGACATCTGGGACGTCTGGGACGTTAGGGACATACGGGACATCTGAGACGTCTGGGACGTTAAGGACATATGGGACATTTAGGACGTCTGGGACGTCTGGCACGTTAAGGACATATGGGACATTTAGTACGCCTGGGACGTTAGGGACATATGGGACATATGGGACATCTGGGATGTATGGGACGTCTGGGACGTTAGGAGCATACGGGCCAGCTGGGACGTCTGGGACGTTAGGGACAAATGGGACATTTAGGACGACTGGGACGTTAGGGACATATGAAACATCTAGGACGCTTGGGACATTAGGGAAATATGGGACATATGGGACATCTGGGACGTCTGGGACGTTAGCGACATATGGGACATCTGGGACGTCTGGGAGGTTAAGGACATATGGGACATCTAGGACGTCTGGGACATGTGGGACGTTAAGGACATATGAAACATTTAGGACGCCTGAGACATTAGGGACATATGGGACATATGGGACATCTGGGACGCCTGGGACATTAGGGACATATGGGACATATGGGACATCTGAGACGTCTGAGACGTTAGGGACATGTGGAACATCTGGGACGTCTGGGACGTTAAGGACGTATGAGACATTTAGGACGCCTGGGACATTAGGGACATATGAGACATATGGGACATCTGGGACGTCTGGGACGTTAAGGACATGTAGGACAATTAGGACGCCTGGGACATTAGGGACATATGGGACATATGGGACATTTGGGACGTTTGGGACGTTAGGGACATATAGGACATCTAGGACGTCTAGGACATTAGGGACATATGGGACATCTAGGACATCTGGGACGTCTGGGACGTTAAAGCCAAATGGGACATTTAGGACGTCTGGGAAGTTAGGGACATATGGAACATCTAGGACGCCTGGGACATTAGGGACATATGGGACATCTGGGACGTCTGGGACTTTAGGAACATATGGGACATCTGGACGTCTGGGACGTTAAGGACATATGGGACATATGGGACATCTGGGACGCCTGGGACATTAGGGACATATGGGGCATATGGGACATCTGGGACGTCTCGGACGTTAGGGACATATGGGGCATCTGGGAGGTCTGGGACTTTAAGTACGTATGCGACATCTAGGACGTCTAGGACCTTAGGGACATATGGGACATCTGGGACGTCTGGGACGTTAGGGGCATATGGGACATCTGGGACGTCTGGGACATTAGGGACATATGGGACATCTGGAACGTCTGGGACGTTAGGGACATATGGGACATCTGGAACGTCTGGGACGTTAAGGACATATGGGACATCTAGGACGTCTGGGACGTCTGGGACGTTAGGGACATACGGGACAGCTGGGACGTCTGGGACGTTAGGGACATATGGGACATTTAGGACGTCTGGGACGTTAGGGACATATGGAACAAATGAGACATCTGGAACGCCTGGGACATTAGGGACATATGGGACATATGGGACATCTGGGACGTCTGGGACGTTAGGGACATATGGGACATCTGGGACGTCTGGGACGTTAGGGACATATGGGACATCTAGGACGTCTGGGACGTCTGGGACGTTAGGGACATAGGGGACAACTGGGACGTTTGGGACGGTAGGGACATATGGGACATTTAGGACGTCTGGAACGTTAGGGACATATGGAACACTTAGGACGCCTGGGACATTAGGGACATATGAAACATATGGGACATCTGGGACGTCTGGGACGTTAGGGACATATGGGACATCTGGGACGTCTGGGACGTTAAGGACATATGGGACGTCTAGGACGTCTGGGACGTTAGGGACATATGGGACAACTAGGACGTCTGGGACATCTGGGACGTTAAGGACATACGGGACAGCTGGGACGTCTGGGACGTTAGGGACATATGGGACATTTAGGACGTCTGGGACGTTAGGGACATATGGGACATCTAGGACGAATGGGACATTAGAGACGTCTGGGACATATGGGACATCTGGGACGTCTGGGACGTTAGGGACATATGGGACATCTGAGACGTCTGGGACGTTAAGGACATATGGGACATCTAGGACGTCTGGGACGTCTGGGACGTTAGGAACATACGGGCCAGCTGAGACGTCTGGGACGTTAGGGACATATAGGACATCTAGGACGTCTGGGACGTTGGGGACATATGGGACATCTAGGACATCTGGGACGTCTGGGACGTCTGGGACGGTAGGGACATATGGGACATCTGGAACAACTGGGACGCCCGGGACATTAGGGACATATGGGACATATGGGACATCTGGGACGTCTGAGACGTTAGGGACATATGGGACATCTGGGACGTCTGAGACGTTAGGGACATATGGGACATCTGGGACGTCTGGGACGTTAAGAACATATGGGACGTCTAGGACGTCTGGGACGTTAGGGACATATGGGACATCTAGGACGTCTGGGACATCTGGGACGTTAAGGACATACGGGACAGCTGGGACGTCTGGGTCGTTAGGGACATATGGGACATTTAGGACGTCTGGGACGTTAGGGACATATGGGACATCTAGGACGTCTGGGACATCTGGGACGTTAAGGACATACGGGACAGCTGGGACGTCTGGGTCGTTAGGGACATATGGGACATTTAGGACGCCTGAGACATTAGGGACATATGGGACATATGGGACATCTGGGACGCCTGGGACATTAGGGGCATATGGGACATATGGGACATCTGAGACGTCTGAGACGTTAGGGACATGTGGAACATCTGGGACGTCTGGGACGTTAAGGACATATGGGACATCTAGGACGTCTGGGACGTCTGGGACGTTAAGGACGTATGAGACATTTAGGACGCCTGGGACATTAGGGACATATGAGACATATGGGACATCTGGGACGTCTGGGACGTTAAGGACATATAGGACATTTAGGACGCCTGGGACATTAGGCACATATGGGACATATGGGACATTTGGAACGTTTGGGACGTTAGGGACATATAGGACATCTAGGACGTCTAGGACATTAGGGACATATGGCACATCTAGGACATCTGGGACGTCTGGGACGTTAGGGACATACGGGACAGCTGGGACGTCTGGGACGTTAAAGCCAAATGGGACATTTAGGACGTCTGGGACGTTAGGGACATATGGAACATCTAGGACGCCTGGGACATTAGGGACATATGGGACATCTGGGACGTCTGGGACTTTAGGAACATATGGGACATCTCGGACGTCTGGGACGTTAAGGACATATGGGACATATGGGACATCTGGGACGCCTGAGACATTAGGGACATATGGGACATATGGGACATCTGGGACATCTGGGACGTTAGGGGCATATGGGACATCTGGGACGTCTGGGACATTAGGGACATATGGGACATCTGGGACGTCTGGGACGTTAGGGACATATAGGACATCTAGGACGTCTAGGACATTAGGGACATATGGCACATCTAGGACATCTGGGACGTCTGGGACGTTAGGGACATACGGGACAGCTGGGACGTCTGGGACGTTAAAGCCAAATGGGACATTTAGGACGTCTGGGACGTTAGGGACATATGGAACATCTAGGACGCCTGGGACATTAGGGACATATGGGACATCTGGGACGTCTGGGACTTTAGGAACATATGGGACATCTCGGACGTCTGGGACGTTAAGGACATATGGGACATATGGGACATCTGGGACGCCTGAGACATTAGGGACATATGGGACATATGGGACATCTGGGACATCTGGGACGTTAGGGGCATATGGGACATCTGGGACGTCTGGGACATTAGGGACATATGGGACATCTGGGACGTCTGGGACGTTAGGGACATATGGGACATCTGGAACGTCTGGGACGTTAGGGACATATAGGACATCTAGGACGTCTGGGACGTCTGGGACGTTAGGGACATACGGGACAACTGGGACGTCTGGGACGTTAGGGACATATGGGACATTTAGGACGTCTGGGACGTTAGGGACATATGGAACACTTAGGACGCCTGGGACATTAGGGACATATGAAACATATGGGACATCTGGGACGTCTGGGACGTTAGGGACATATGGGACATCTGGGACGTCTGGGACGTTAAGGACATATGGGACGTCTAGGACGTCTGGGACGTTAGGGACATATGGGACATCTAGGACGTCTGGGACATCTGGGACGTCTGGGACATTAGGGACATATGGGACATATGGGACATCTGGGACGTCTGGGACGTTAGGGACATATGGGACATCTGGGACGTCTGGGACGTTAGGGACATATGGGACATCTAGGACGTCTGGGACGTCTGGGACGTTAGGGACATACGGGACAACTGGGACGTTTGGGACGTTAGGGACATATGGGACATTTAGGACGTCTGGGACGTTAGGGACATATGGAACACTTAGGACGCCTGGGACATTAGGGACATATGAAACATATAGGACATCTGGGACGTCTGGGACGTTAGGGACATATGGGACATCTGGGACGTCTGGGACGTTAAGGACATATGGGACGTCTAGGACGTCTGGGACGTTAGGAACATATGGGACATCTAGGACGTCTGGGACATCTGGGACGTTAAGGACATACGGGACAGCTGGGACGTCTGGGACGTTAGGGACATATGGGACATTTAGGACGTCTGGGACGTTAGGGACATATGGGACATCTAGAACGCCTGGGACATTAGAGACGTATGGGACATATGGGACATCTGGGACGTCTGGGACGTTAGGGACATATGGGACATCTGAGACGTCTGGGACGTTAAGGACATATGGGACATCTAGGACGTCTGGGACGTCTGGGACGTTAGGAACATACGGGCCAGCTGAGACGTCTGGGACGTTAGGGACATATAGGACATCTAGGACGTCTGGGACGTTAGGGACATATGGGATATCTAGGACATCTGGGACGTCTGGGACGTCTGGGACGGTAGGGACATATGGGACATCTGGAACAACTGGGACGCCTGGGACATTAGGGACATATGGGACATATGGGACATCTGGGACGTCTGGGACGTTAGGGACATATAGGACTTCTAGGACGTCTGCGACGTTAGGGACATATGGGACATCTAAGACGTCTGGGACGTCTGGGACGTTAGGGACATATGGGACAACTGGGACGTCTTGGACGCCTGGGACATTAGGGACATATGGGATATATGGGACGTCTGGGACATCTGGGACGTTAGGGACATACGGGACAGCTGGCACGTCTGGGACGTTAAGGACATATGGGACTTTTAGGACGTCAGGGGCATATGGGACATCTAGGACGCTTGTGACATTAGGGACATATGGGACATATGGATCATCTGGGACGTCTGGGACGTTAGGGACAAATGGAACATCTGGGACGTTAAGGACATGTGGGACATCTAGGACGTCTGGGACGTCTGGGACGTTAAGAACATATGGGACATTTAGGACGACTGAGACATTAGGGACATATGGAACAAATGAGACATCTGGAACGCCTGGGACATTAGGGACATATGGGACATATGGGACATCTGGGACGTCTGAGACGTTAGGGACATATGGGGCATCTGGAACGTCTGAGACGTTAAGGACGTATGGGACATCTAAGACGTCTAGGACGTTAGGGACATATGGGACATCTGGGGCGTCTGGGACGTTAGGGACATATTTGACATCTGGGACGTCTGGGACATTAGGGACATATGGGACATCTAGGACATCTGGGACGTCTGGGACGTCTGGGACGGTAGGGACATATGGGACATCTGGAACAACTGGGACGCCTGGGACATTAGGGACATATGGGACATATGGGACATCTGGGACGTCTGGGACGTTAGGGACATATAGGACTTCTAGGACGTCTGCGACGTTAGGGACATATGGGACATCTAAGACGTCTGGGACGTCTGGGACGTTAGGGACATATGGGACAACTGGGACGTCTTGGACGCTTGGGACATTAGGGACATATGGGACATATGGGACGTCTGGGACATCTGGGACGTTAGGGACATACGGGACAGCTGGCACGTCTGGGACGTTAAGGACATATGGGACTTTTAGGACGTCTGGGACGTTAGGGGCATATGGGACATCTAGCACGCTTGTGACATTAGGGACATATGGGACATGTGGATCATCTGGGACGTCTGGGACGTTAGGGACAATTGGGACATCTGGGACGTCTGGGACGTTAAGGACATGTGGGACATCTAGGACGTCTGGGACGTCTGGGACGTTAAGAACATATGGGACATTTAGGACGCCTGAGACATTAGGGACTTATGGGACAAATGGGACATCTGGAACGCCTGGGACATTAGGGACATATGGGACATATGGGACATCTGGGACGTCTGGGACGTTAAGAACATATGGGACGTCTAGGACGTCTGGGACGTTAGGGACATATGGGACATCTAGGACGTCTGGGACATCTAGGACGTTAAGGACATACGGGACATCTGGGACGTCTGGGACGTTAGGAACAGATGGGACATTTATTACGTCTGGGACGTTAGGGACATATGGAACATCTAGGACGCCTGGGACATTAGGGACATATGGGACATATGGGACATCTGGGACGTCTGGGACGTTAGGGACATATGGGACATCTGAGACGTCTGGGACGTTAAGGACATATGGGACATTTAGGACGTCTGGGACGTCTGGCACGTTAAGGACATATGGGACATTTAGTACGCCTGGGACATTAGGGACATATGGGACATATGGGACATCTGGGAAGTATGGGACGTCTGGGACGTTAGGAACATACAGGCCAGCTGGGACGTCTGGGACGTTAGTTACATATGGGACATTTAGGACGTCTGGGACGTTAGGTACATATGAAACATCTAGGACGCTTGGGACATTAGGGACATATGGGACATATGGGACATCTGGGACGTCTGGGACGTTAGCGACATATGGGACATCTGGGACGTCTGGGAGGTTAAGGACATATGGAACATCTAGGACGTCTGGGACATCTGGGACGTTAAGGACATATAAAACATTTAGGACGCCTGAGACATTAGGGACATATGGGACATATGGGACATCTGGGACGCCTGGGACATTAGGGGCATATGGGACATATGGGACATCTGAGACGTCTGAGACGTTAGGGACATGTGGAACATCTGGGACGTCTGGGACGTTAAGGACGTATGAGACATTTAGGACGCCTGGGACATTAGGGACATATAAGACATATGGGACATCTGGGACGTCTGGGACGTTAAGGATATATAGGACATTTAGGACGCCTGGGACATTAGGGACATATGGGACATATGGGACATTTGGGACGTTTGGGACGTTAGGGACATATAGGACATCTAGGACGTCTAGGACATTAGGGACATATGGGACATCTAGGACATCTGGGACGTCTGGGACGTTAGGGTCATACGGGACAGCTGGGACGTCTGGGACGTTAAAGCCAAATGGGACATTTAGGACGTCTGGGACGTTAGGGACATATGGAACATCTAGGACGCTTGGGACATTAGGGACATATGGGACATCTGGGACGTCTGGGACTTTAGGAACATATGGGACATCTGGGACGTCTGGGACGTTAAGGACATATGGGACATATGGGACATCTGGGACGCCTGGGACATTAGGGACATATGGGGCATATGGGACATCTGGGACGTCTCGGACGTTAGGGACATATGGGGCATCTGGGAGGTCTGGGACGTTAAGTACGTATGGGACATCTAGGACGTCTAGAACCTTAGGGACATATGGGACATCTGGGACGTCTGGGACGTTAGGGGCATATGGGACATCTGGGACGTCTGGGACATTAGGGACATATGGGACATCTGGGACGTCTGGGACGTTAGGGACATATGGGACATCTGGGACGTCTGGGACGTTAGGGACATATGGGACATTTAGGACGTCTGGGACGTTAGGGACATATGGAACACTTAGGACGCCTGGGACATTAGGGACATATAAAACATATGGAACATCTGGGACGTCTGGGACGTTAGGGACATATGGGACATCTGGGACGTCTGGGACGTTAAGGACATATGGGACGTCTAGGACGTCTGGGACGTTAGGGACATATGGGACATCTAGGACGTCTGGGACATCTGGGACGTCTGGGACATTAGGGACATATGGGACATATGGGACATCTGGGACGTCTGGGACGTTAGGGACATATGGGACATCTGGGACGTCTGGGACGTTAGGGACATATGGGACATCTAGGACGTCTGGGACGTCTGGGACGTTAGGGACATATGGGACATTTAGGACGTCTGGGACGTTAGGGACATATGGAACACTTAGGACGCCTGGGACATTAGGGACATATGAAACATATGGGACATCTGGGACGTCTGGGACGTTAGGGACATATGGGACATCTGGGACGTCTGGGACGTTAAGGACATATGGGACGTCTAGGACGTCTGGGACGTTAGGGACATATGGGACATCTAGGACGTCTGGGACATCTGGGACGTTAAGGACATACGGGACAGCTGGGACGTCTGGGACGTTAGGGACATATGGGACATTTAGGACGTCTGGGGCGTTAGGGACATATGGGACATCTAGGACGCCTGGGACATTAGAGACGTATGGGACATCTAGGACGTCTGGGACGTCTGGGACGTTAGGAACATACGGGCCAGCTGAGACGTCTGGGACGTTAGGGACATATAGGACATCTAGGACGTCTGGGACGTTAGGGACATATGGGACATCTAGGACGTCTGGGACGTCTGGGACGTCTGGGACGTCTGGGACGGTAGGGACATATGGGACATCTGGAACAACTGGGACGCCTGGGACATTAGGAACATATGGGACATCTGGGACGTCGGGACGTTAGGGACATATAGGACTTCTAGGACGTCTGCGACGTTAGGGACATATGGGACATCTAAGACGTCTGGGACGTCTGGGACGTTAGGGACATATGGGACAACTGGAACGTCTTGGACGCCTGGGACATTAGGGACATATGGGACATATGGGACGTCTGGGACATCTGGGACGTTAGGGACATACGGGACAGCTGGCACGTCTGGGACGTTAAGGACATATGGGACTTTTAGGACGTCTAGGACGTTAGGGGCATATGGGACATCTGGGACGTCTGGGACGTTAAGGACATGTGGGACATCTAGGACGTCTGGGACGTCTGGGACGTTAAGAACATATGGGACATTTAGGACGCCTGAGACATTAGGGACATATAGGACAAATGGGACATCTGGAACGCCTGGGACATTAGGGACATATGGGACATATGGATCATCTGGGACGTCTGGGACGTTAGGGACAAATGGGACATCTGGGACGTCTGGGACGTTAAGGACATGTGGGACATCTAGGACGTCTGGGACGTCTGGGACGTTAAGAACATATGGGACATTTAGGACGCCTGAGACATTAGGGACATATAGGACAAATGGGACATCTGGAACGCCTGGGACATTAGGGACATATGGGACATATGGGACATCTGGGACGTCTGAGACGTTAGGGACATATGGGGCATCTGGAACGTCTGAGACGTTAAGGACGTATGGGACATCTAAGACGTCTAGGACGTTAGGGACATATGGGACATCTGGGGCGTCTGGGACGTTAGGGACATATTTGACATCTGGGACATCTGGGACGTCTGGGACGTTAAGGACATATGGGACGTCTAGGACGTCTGGGACGTTAGGGACATATGGGACATCTAGGACGTCTGGGACATCTGGGACGTTAAGGACATACGGGACAGCTGGGACGTCTGGGACGTTAGGGACATATGGGACATTTAGGACGTCTGGGACGTTAGGGACATATGGGACATCTAGGACGCCTGGGACATTAGAGACGTATGAGACATATGGGACATCTTGGACGTCTGGGACGTTAGGGACATATGGGACATCTGAGACGTCTGGGACGTTAAGGACATATGGGACATCTAGGACGTCTGGGACGTCTGGGACGTTAGGAACATACGGGCCAGCTGAGACGTCTGGGACGTTAGGGACATATAGGACATCTAGGACGTCTGGGACGTTAGGGACATATGGGACATCTAGGACATCTGGGACGTCTGGGACGTCTGGGACGGTAGGGACATATGGGACATCTGGAACAACTGGGACGCTTGTGACATTAGGGACATATGGGACATATGGGACATCTGGGACGTGTGGGACGTTAGGGACATATAGGACTTCTAGGACGTCTGCGACGTTAGGGACATATGGGACATCTAAGACGTCTGGGACGTCTGGGACGTTAGGGACATATGGGACAACTGGGACGTCTTGGACGCCTGGGACATTAGGGACATATGGGACATATGGGACGTCTGGGACATCTGGGACGTTAGGGACATACGGGACAGCTGGCACGTCTGGGACGTTAAGGACATATGGGACTTTTAGGACGTCAGGGGCATATGGGACATCTAGGACGCTTGTGACATTAGGGACATATGGGACATATGGATCATCTGGGACGTCTGGGACGTTAGGGACAAATGGGACATCTGGGACGTCTGGGACGTTAAGGACATGTGGGACATCTAGGACGTCTGGGACGTCTGGGACGTTAAGAACATATGGGACATTTAGGACGCCTGAGACATTAGGGACATATGGGACAAATGGGACATCTGGAACGCCTGGGACATTAGGGACATATGGGACATCTGGGACGTCTGAGACGTTAGGGACATATGGGGCATCTGGAACGTCTGAGACGTTAAGGACGTATGGGACATCTAAGACGTCTAGGACGTTAGGGACATATGGGACATCTGGGGCGTCTGGGACGTTAGGGACATATTTGACATCTGGGACGTCTGGGACATTAGGGACATATGGAACATCTAGGACATCTGGGACGTCTGGGACGTCTGGGACGGTAGGGACATATGGGACATCTGGAACAACTGGGACGCCTGGGACATTAGGGACATATGGGACATATGGGACATCTGGGACGTCTGGGACGTTAGGGACATATAGGACTTCTAGGACGTCTGCGACGTTAGGGACATATGGGACATCTAAGACGTCTGGGACGTTAGGGACATATGGGACAACTGGGACGTCTTGGACGCTTGGGACATTAGGGACATATGGGACATATGGGACGTCTGGGACATCTGGGACGTTAGGGACATACAGGACAGCTGGCACGTCTGGGACGTTAAGGACATATGGGATTTTTAGGACGTCTGGGACGTTAGGGGCATATGGGACATCTAGGACGCTTGTGACATTAGGGACATATGGGACATATGGATCATCTGGGACGTCTGGGACGTTAGGGACAAATGGGACATTTGGGACGTCTGGGACGTTAAGGACATGTGGGACATCTAGGACGTCTGGGACGTCTGGGACGTTAAAAACATATGGGACATTTAGGACGCCTGAGACATTAGGGACATATGGGACATCTGGAACGCCTGGGACATTAGGGACATATGGGACATATGGGACATCTGGGACGTCTGGGACGTTTAGAACATATGGGACGTCTAGGACGTCTGGGACGTTAGGGACATATGGGACATCTAGGACGTCTGGGACATCTAGGACGTTAAGGACATACGGGACATCTGGGACGTCTGGGACGTTAGGGACATATGGGACATTTATTACGTCTGGGACGTTAGGGACATATGGAACATCTAGGACGCCTGGGACATTAGGGACATATGGGACATATGGGACATCTGGGACGTCTGGGACGTTAGGGACATATGGGACATCTGACACGTCTGGGACGTTAAGGACATATGGGACATTTAGGACGTCTGGGACGTCTGGCACGTTAAGGACATATGGGACATTTAGTACGCCTGGGACATTAGGGACATATGGGACATATGGGACATCTGGGATGTATGGGACGTCTGGGACGTTAGGAACATACGGGCCAGCTGGGACGTCTGGGACGTTAGGGACATATGGGACATTTAGGACGACTGGGACGTTAGGGACATATGAAACATCTAGGACGCTTGGGACATTAGGGACATATGGGACATATGGGACATCTGGGACGTCTGGGACGTTAGCTACATATGGGACATCTGGGACGTCTGAGAGGTTAAGGACATATGGGACATCTAGGACGTCTGGGACGTTAAGGACATATGAAACATTTAGGACGCCTGAGACATTAGGGACATATGGGACATATGGGACATCTGGGACGCCTGGGACATTAGGGGCATATGGGACATATGGGACATCTGAGACGTCTGAGACGTTAGGGACATGTGGAACATCTGGGACGTCTGGGACGTTAAGGACATATGGGACATCTAGGACGTCTGGGACGTCTGGGACGTTAAGGACGTATGAGACATATGGGACATCTGGGACGTCTGGGACGTTAAGGACATATAGGACATTTAGGACGACTGGGACATTAGGGACATATGGGACATATGGGACATTTGGGACGTTTGGAACGTTAGGGACATATAGGACATCTAGGACGTCTAGGACATTAGGGACATATGAGGCATCTAGGACATCTGGGACGTCTGGGACGTTAGGGACATACGGGACAGCTGGGACGTCTGGGACGTTAAAGCCAAATGGGACATTTAGGACGTCTGGGACGTTACTGACATATGGAACATCTAGGACGCCTGGGACATTAGGGACATATGGGACATCTGGGACGCCTGGGACATTAGGGACATATGGGGCATATGGGACATCTGGGACGTCTCGGACGTTAGGGACATATGGGGCATCTGGGAGGTCTGGGACGTTAAGTACGTATAGGACATCTAGGACGTCTAGAACCTTAGGGACATATGGGACATCTGGAACGTCTGGGACGTTAGGGGCATATGGGACATCTGGGACGTCTGGGACATTAGGGACATATGGGACATCTAGGACGTCTGGGACGTTAGGGACATATGGGACATCTGGAACGTCTGGGACGTTAGGGACATATGGGACAACTGGGACGTCTGGGACATTAGGGTCTTATGGGACATCTAGGACGTCTGGGACGTTAGGGACATATGGGACATCTAAGACGTCTGGGACGTCTGGGACGTTAGGGACATATGGGACAACTGGGACGTCTTGGACGCCTGGGACATTAGGGACATATGGGACATATGGGACGTCTGGGACATCTGGGACGTTAGGGACATACGGGACAGCTGGCACGTCTGGGACGTTAAGGACATATGGGACTTTTAGGACGTCAGGGGCATATGGGACATCTAGGACGCTTGTGACATTAGGGACATATGGGACATATGGATCATCTGGGACGTCTGGGACGTTAGGGACAAATGGGACATCTGGGACGTCTGGGACGTTAAGGACATGTGGGACATCTAGGACGTCTGGGACGTCTGGGACGTTAAGAACATATGGGACATTTAGGACGCCTGAGACATTAGGGACATATGGGACAAATGGGACATCTGGAACGCCTGGGACATTAGGGACATATGGGACATCTGGGACGTCTGAGACGTTAGGGACATATGGGGCATCTGGAACGTCTGAGACGTTAAGGACGTATGGGACATCTAAGACGTCTAGGACGTTAGGGACATATGGGACATCTGGGGCGTCTGGGACGTTAGGGACATATTTGACATCTGGGACGTCTGGGACATTAGGGACATATGGAACATCTAGGACATCTGGGACGTCTGGGACATCTGGGACGGTAGGGACATATGGGACATCTGGAACAACTGGGACGCCTGGGACATTAGGGACATATGGGACATATGGGACATCTGGGACGTCTGGGACGTTAGGGACATATAGGACTTCTAGGACGTCTGCGACGTTAGGGACATATGGGACATCTAAGACGTCTGGGACGTTAGGGACATATGGGACAACTGGGACGTCTTGGACGCTTGGGACATTAGGGACATATGGGACATATGGGACGTCTGGGACATCTGGGACGTTAGGGACATACAGGACAGCTGGCACGTCTGGGACGTTAAGGACATATGGGATTTTTAGGACGTCTGGGACGTTAGGGGCATATGGGACATCTAGGACGCTTGTGACATTAGGGACATATGGGACATATGGATCATCTGGGACGTCTGGGACGTTAGGGACAAATGGGACATTTGGGACGTCTGGGACGTTAAGGACATGTGGGACATCTAGGACGTCTGGGACGTCTGGGACGTTAAAAACATATGGGACATTTAGGACGCCTGAGACATTAGGGACATATGGGACAAATGGGACATCTGGAACGCCTGGGACATTAGGGACATATGGGACATATGGGACATCTGGGACGTCTGGGACGTTTAGAACATATGGGACGTCTAGGACGTCTGGGACGTTAGGGACATATGGGACATCTAGGACGTCTGGGACATCTAGGACGTTAAGGACATACGGGACATCTGGGACGTCTGGGACGTTAGGGACATATGGGACATTTATTACGTCTGGGACGTTAGGGACATATGGAACATCTAGGACGCCTGGGACATTTGGGACATATGGGACATATGGGACATCTGGGACGTCTGGGACGTTAGGGACATATGGGACATCTGACACGTCTGGGACGTTAAGGACATATGGGACATTTAGGACGTCTGGGACGTCTGGCACGTTAAGGACATATGGGACATTTAGTACGCCTGGGACATTAGGGACATATGGGACATATGGGACATCTGGGATGTATGGGACGTCTGGGACGTTAGGAACATACGGGCCAGCTGGGACGTCTGGGACGTTAGGGACATATGGGACATTTAGGACGACTGGGACGTTAGGGACATATGAAACATCTAGGACGCTTGGGACATTAGGGACATATGGGACATATGGGACATCTGGGACGTCTGGGACGTTAGCTACATATGGGACATCTGGGACGTCTGAGAGGTTAAGGACATATGGGACATCTAGGACGTCTGGGACGTTAAGGACATATGAAACATTTAGGACGCCTGAGACATTAGGGACATATGGGACATATGGGACATCTGGGACGCCTGGGACATTAGGGGCATATGGGACATATGGGACATCTGAGACGTCTGAGACGTTAGGGACATGTGGAACATCTGGGACGTCTGGGACGTTAAGGACATATGGGACATCTAGGACGTCTGGGACGTCTGGGACGTTAAGGACGTATGAGACATATGGGACATCTGGGACGTCTGGGACGTTAAGGACATATAGGACATTTAGGACGACTGGGACATTAGGGACATATGGGACATATGGGACATTTGGGACGTTTGGAACGTTAGGGACATATAGGACATCTAGGACGTCTAGGACATTAGGGACATATGAGGCATCTAGGACATCTGGGACGTCTGGGACGTTAGGGACATACGGGACAGCTGGGACGTCTGGGACGTTAAAGCCAAATGGGACATTTAGGACGTCTGGGACGTTACTGACATATGGAACATCTAGGACGCCTGGGACATTAGGGACATATGGGACATCTGGGACGCCTGGGACATTAGGGACATATGGGGCATATGGGACATCTGGGACGTCTCGGACGTTAGGGACATATGGGGCATCTGGGAGGTCTGGGACGTTAAGTACGTATAGGACATCTAGGACGTCTAGAACCTTAGGGACATATGGGACATCTGGAACGTCTGGGACGTTAGGGGCATATGGGACATCTGGGACGTCTGGGACATTAGGGACATATGGGACATCTAGGACGTCTGGGACGTTAGGGACATATGGGACATCTGGAACGTCTGGGACGTTAGGGACATATGGGACAACTGGGACGTCTGGGACATTAGGGTCTTATGGGACATCTAGGACGTCTGGGACGTTAGGGACATATGGGACATCTGGGACGTCTGGGACGTTAGGGACATACGGGCCAACTGGGACGTCTGGGACGTTAGGGACATATGGGACATTTAGGACGTCTGGGACGTTAGGGACATATGGAACACTTAGGACGCCTGGGACATTAGGGACATAAGAAACATATGGGACATCTAGGACGTCTGGGACATCTGGGACGTCTGGGACATTAGGGACATATGGGACATATGGGACATCTGGGACGTCTGGGACGTTAGGGACATATGGGACATCTGGGACGTCTGGGACGTTAGGGACATATGGGACATCTAGGACGTCTGGGACGTCTGGGACGTTAGGGACATACGGGACAACTGGGACGTTTGGGACGTTAGGGACATATGGGACATTTAGGACGTCTGGGACGTTAGGGACATATGGAACACTTAGGACGCCTGGGACATTAGGGACATATGAAACATATGGGACATCTGGGACGTCTGGGACGTTAGAGACATATGGGACATCTGGGACGTCTGGGACGTTAAGGACATATGGGACGTCTAGGACGTCTGGGACGTTAGGGACATATGGGACATCTAAGACGTTAGGGACATATGGGACATTTATGACGTCTGGGACGTTAGGGACATATGGGACATCTAGGACGCCTGGGACATTAGAGACGTATGGGACATATGGGACATCTGGGACGTCTGGGACGTTAGGGACATATGGGACATCTGAGACGTCTGGGACGTTAAGGACATATGGGACATCTAGGACGTCTGGGACGTCTGGGACGTTAGGAACATATAGGACATCTAGGACGTCTGGGACGTTAGGGACATATGGGACATCTAGGACATCTGGGACGTCTGGGACGTCTGGGACGGTAGGGACATATGGGACATCTGGAACAACTGGGACGCTTGGGACATTAGGGACATATGGGACATATGGGACATCTGGGACGTCTGGGACGTTAGGGACATATAGGACTTCTAGGACGTCTGCGACGTTAGGGACATATGGGACATCTAAGACGTCTGGAACGTCTGGGACGTTAGGGACATATGGGACAACTGGGACGTCTTGGACGCCTGGGACATTAGGGACATATGGGACATATGGGACGTCTGGGACATCTGGGACGTTAGGGACATACGGGACAGCTGGCACGTCTGGGACGTTAAGGACATATGGGACTTTTAGGACGTCTGGGACGTTAGGGGCATATGGGACATCTAGGACGCTTGTGACATTAGGGACATATGGGACATATGGATCATCTGGGACGTCTGGGACGTTAGGGACAAATGGGACATCTGGGACGACTGGGACGTTAAGGACATGTGGGACATCTAGGACGTCTGGGACGTCTGGGACGTTAAGAACATATGGGACATTTAGGACGCCTGAGACATTAGGGACATATAGGACAAATGGGACATCTGGAACGCCTGGGACATTAGGGACATATGGGACGTCTGAGACGTTAGGGACATATGGGGCATCTGGAACGTCTGAGACGTTAAGGACGTATGGGACATCTAAGACGTCTAGGACGTTAGGGACATATGGGACATCTGGGGCGTCTGGGACGTTAGGGACATATTTGACATCTGGGACGTCTGGGACATTAGGGACATATAGGTCATATGGGACATCTGGGACGTCTGGGACGTTAGGGACATATGGGACATCTGGGACGTCTGGGACGTTAGAGACATATGAGACATCTAGGACGTCTGGGACGTCTGGGAAGTTAGGGACATATGGAACATTTAGGACGCCTGGGACATTAGGGTCATATGGAACATATGGGACATCTGAAACGTCTGGGACGTTAGGGACATATGGTACATCTGGGACGTCTGAGACGTTAAGAACATATGGGACGTCTAGGACGTCTGGGACGTTAGGGACATATGGGACATCTAGGACGTCTGGGACATCTAGGACGTCAAGGACATACGGGACAGCTGGGACGTCTGGGACGTTAGGGACATATGGGACATTTAGGACGTCTGGGACGTTAGGGACATATGGAACATCTAGGACGCCTGGGACATTAGGGACTATGGGACATATGGGACATCTGGGACGTCTGGGACGTTAGGGACATATGGGACATCTGAGTCGTCTGGGACGTTAAGGACATATGGGACATTTAGGACGTCTGGGACGTCTGGCACGTTAAGGAGATATGGGACATTTAGTACGCCTGGGACATTAGGGACATATGGGACATATGGGACATCTGGGATGTATGGGACGTCTGGGACGTTAGGAACATACGGGCCAGCTGGGACGTCTGGGACGTTAGGGACATATGGGACATTTAGGACGACTGGGACGTTAGGGACATATGAAACATCTAGGACGCTTGGGACATTAGGGACATATGGGACATATGGGACATCTGGGACGTCTGGGACGTTAGCGACATATGGGACATCTGGGACGTCTGGGAGGTTAAGGACATATGGGACATCTAGGACGTCTGGGACATCTGGGACGTTAAGGACATATGAAACATTTAGGACGCCTGAGACATTAGAACATATGGGACATATGGGACATCTGGGACGCCTGGGACATTAGGGACATATGGGACATATGGGACATCTGAGACGTCTGAGACGTTAGGGACATGTGGTACATCTGGGACGTCTAGGACGTTAAGGACATATGAGACATCTAGGACGTCTGGGACGTCTGGGACGTTAAGGACGTATGAGACATTTAGGACGCCTGGGACATTAGGGACATATGAGACATATGGGACATCTGGGACGTCTGGGACGTTAAGGACATATAGGACATTTAGGACGCCTGGGACATTAGGGACATATGGGACATATGGGACATTTGGGACGTTTGGGACGTTAGGGACATATAGGACATCTAGGACGTCTAGGACGTTAGGGACATATGGGACATCTAGGACATCTGGGACGTCTGGGACGTTAGGGACATACGGGACAGCTGGGACGTCTGGGACGTTAAAGCCAAATGGGACATTTAGGACATCTGGGACGTTAGGGACATATAGAACATCTAGGACGCCTGGGACATTAGGGACATATGGGACATCTGGGACGTCTGGAACTTTAGGAACATATGAAACATCTGGGACGTCTGGGACGTTAAGGACATATTGGACATATGGGACATCTGGGACGCCTGGGACATTAGGGACATATGGGGCATATGGGACATCTGGGACGTCTCGGACGTTAGGGACATATGGGGCATCTGGGAGGTCTGGGACGTTAAGGACGTATGGGACATCTAGGACGTCAAGGACGTTAGGAACATATGGGACATCTGGGACGTCTCGGACGTTAAGGACATATGGGACATCTGGGACGTCTGGGACATTAGGGACATATGGGACATCTGGGACGTCTGAGACGTTAGGGATATATGGGTCATCTGGGACGTCTGGGACGTTATTGACATATGCGACATCTAAGACGTCTGGGACGTTTGGGACGTTAGGGACATACGGGACAGCTAAGACGTCTAGGACGTTAGGGACATATGGGACATCTGGGACGTCTGGGACGTTAAGGAGATATGGGACATCTAGACGTCTGGGACGTCTGGGAAGTTAAAGACGTATGGGACATTTAGGACGCCTGGGACGTTAGGGACATATGGAACATATGGGACATCTGGGACGTCTGGGACGTTAGGGACATATGGGACATCTAGGACGTTTGGGACGTTAAGGACATATGGGACATTTAGGACGCCTGGGACATTAGGGACATATGGGACATACGGGACATCTGGGACGTTTGGGACATTAGGGACATATAAGACATATGGGACATCTGGGACGTCTGGGACGTCTGGGACGTTAGGGACATATAGGACATCTAGGACATCTGGGACGTTAGAGACATATGGGACATCTAGGACGTCTGGGACGTCTAGGACGTTAGGGACATACGGGACAGTTGGGACGTCTGGGACGTTAGGGACATATGGAACATTTAGGACGCCAGGGACATTAGGGACATATGGGACATATGGAACAGCTGGAACGTCTGGGACGTTAGGGACATATGGGACATCTGGGACGTCTAGGACGTTAAGGACATA
This sequence comes from Agriotes lineatus, assembly GCA_940337035.1. Classification (NCBI taxonomy): domain Eukaryota; kingdom Metazoa; phylum Arthropoda; class Insecta; order Coleoptera; family Elateridae; genus Agriotes; species Agriotes lineatus. Next base: position 151,831 of record CALNHX010001633.1, on the reverse strand, counting down.
TGGGACATCTAGGACGTCTGGGACGTCTAGGACGTTAGGGACATACTGGACAGTTGGGACGTCTGGGACGTTAGGGACATATGGAACATTTAGGACGCCAGGGACATTAGGGACATATGGGACATATGGGACATCTGGAACGTCTGGGACGTTAGGGACATATGGGGCATCTGGGACGTCTCGGACGTTAAGGACATATGGGACGTCTAAGACGTCTGGGACGTCTGGGACATCTGGGACGTCTGGGACATTAGGGACATATGGGACATATGGGACATCTGGGACGTCTGGGACGTTAGGGACATATGGGACATCTGGGACGTCTGGGACGTTAGGGACATATGGGACATCTAGGACGTCTGGGACGTCTGGGACGTTAGGGACATACGGGACAACTGGGACGTTTGGGACGTTAGGGACATATGGGACATTTAGGACGTCTGGGACGTTAGGAACATATGGAACACTTAGGACGCCTGGGACATTAGGGACATATGAAACATATGGGACATCTGGGACGTCTGGGACGTTAGGGACATATGGGACATCTGGGACGTCTGGGACGTTAAGGACATATGGGACGTCTAGGACGTCTGGGACGTTAGGGACATATGGGACATCTAGGACGTCTGGGACATCTGGGACGTTAAGGACATACGGGACAGCTGGGACGTCTGGGACGTTAGGGACATATGGGACATTTAGGACGTCTGGGACGTTAGGGACATATGGGACATCTAGGACGCCTGGGACATTAGAGACGTATGGGACATATGGGACATCTGGGACGTCTGGGACGTTAGGGACATATGGGACATCTGAGACGTCTGGGACGTTAAGGACATATGGAACATCTAGGACGTCTGGGACGTTAGGAACATATAGGACATCTAGGACGTCTGGGACGTTAGGGACATATGGGACATCTAGGACATCTGGGACGTCTGGGACGTCTGGGACGGTAGGGACATATGGGACATCTGGAACAACTGGGACGCCTGGGACATTAGGGACATATGGGACATATGGAACATCTGGGACGTCTGGGACGTTAGGGACATATAGGACTTCTAGGACGTCTGCGACGTTAGGGACATATGGGACATCTAAGACGTCTGGGACGTCTGGGACGTTAGGGACATATGGGACAACTGGGACGTCTTGGACGCCTGGGACATTAGGGACATATGGAACATATGGGACGTCTGGGACATCTGGGACGTTAGGGACATACGGGACAGCTGGCACGACTGGGACGTTAAGGACATATGGGACTTTTAGGACGTCTGGGACGTTAGGGGCATATGGGACATCTAGGACGCTTGTGACATTAGGGACATATGGATCATCTGGGACGTCTGGGACGTTAGGGACAAATGGGACATCTGGGACGTCTGGGACGTTAAGGACATGTGGGACATCTAGAACGTCTGGGACGTCTGGGACGTTAAGAACATATGGGACATTTAGGACGCCTGAGACATTAGGGACATATAGGACAAATGGGACATCTGGAACGCCTGGGACATTAGGGACATATGGGACGTCTGAGATGTTAGGGACATATTGGGCATCTGGAACGTCTGAGACGTTTGTTACGGGTCAAAATTCATTTTTAGCTATTCGCCTAATTATTTGCCCTAATCTCGGTTAAAATTAACTTTTTACCATGTATTTCTTGAGGTATGATTTTCCCTGCATTATCTTTGAGCATTCAGATCGTTTGATAGCTGTATTGCAAACTAAGTAAACCATTTGGTCGATTTTATGGGTCCAAATGCCCCTGCAGTGTAGGCTTCACCTCATGCATTTTCCCTTTCCCCAGAAATTTGATTTTTGGGCTTTATCAGTTTTTGGAAACCATCTTGACATTTTTCCGCCATCCTGTGCTGCAAGAGCTAGGTGCTTCGAAATTTACGTTTTGATGACGTATCTAAACCAGGATTTTTCGTTAGCATCCTAACCTGGAATTGTGCCTTTTTGTGTCCTGAACTCCATGGAAGTTCAGAATTAGGCTTTGTGAGTTGCATTTTTGGCGAATTCCAACCCGAATATTGTTTGGGGATTCCGCTCTAGCAAAGCACATGTTTTTTACTTTGGCGTTGAACAGCCGTAGAAAACCTGAAACGGGTAAGGTGAATTATTTGGACTTATTCGGTGTATTTCCATGGTTATTTGCCTTTCAGCTTTTACTCGACGGTACCTTTTGCTCGACGGTACTTTTGCTCGACGGTACTTTCACTCGACGGTACCTTTTACTCGACGGTAGCATGCCTGTCGAATTCTCCTCGTTGGGAGCAAGAAACTACCGAGCTAATCGCAGCTGTCGCATTGTGGTCACGTAGCCACCAGCCTGGTGACGAGTTTCGCTGACTATGGCATCCCTTCAGCTACCTGGTGATGGCTTGGCCCCCTCGTGGTCCTTAGGCTCATCCTGTTTTTAACATCTGCAGCGGAAGAGAAGCCCACTGCCAAAGGTCTGTCAGTTTAATATTTCCGTTTCGAACTCTCGGGAATCAAGTGCCCCCTTAGGCCGTTTGCGTGGCAACGCTGCAAGGTGCTCGATAGACGTACGTTTGTTATATTGTGTATTTTTTTAAGGCTATGAACTCACCTGTACACGATTATGATTGAGTTTGCCTTCACAAGAATCAGTTTTAGCGGTAGCTCTTCTGCACAGTAAATATCCAAGTAGGTCATTTAGGCGAAAGTGCATCTTAATTCGGAATAGTTTTATCGGAATCGCGTTGTAACCGAATTCGGGATAAATTTTACCGGAATTGTATATGTAAAATTTGTAACGGTATTATGTCCACATTGTGAAGCCAAGTGCACGACGGTTTACCTTTTTAGATTTTAATTGTTATTAATTACACCGTTGAATTATGCTATTTACCCAGCTTTGCAAGCAATTATTATTACTGCTCGCACCTCGGTCGTTATAATGCAGAGTACATTGCATTGTTCGCGAAATCGCTTCGTGGTATTACCGCAAGATCTTGTCGGACCGCGGCGACGATAATGTGAATTAATCTTTATTTAATTACGAGAGGAACCTTGCATACAGGGTGTTCAGTTAAATTCAACCCATCTACTAAATTTACCTTTCAAGTTAATCATTACGCCGGAGCCACGAGTCTCCGAGCTCTTCTTTAGTGCTTATTTAGTAATGCATTTGGCCAAATTTAATATCATTTTTGTAATCTTTTACTAATACTGTTAATTAGCACTTTATACATATTGTGTGAAATTTTATTAATTCTGGGCCCGCCCGCTGATTTCGCTTGATGCCCTTGTGTATGTAATCTGGCTGTACTGTGGTGACTTTAGCCTCAAGCCACCCTTGATATTTTTTTTTGAACTGTGATATGGTCTCCTTATTGAGATATTTTGTGGAATATTCCGTAGTAATTATTGTGTATACTTGTGGATCCCAATTTACGATTTGTTGATTATACTGAATCGTTACTTAGGCCAGTGAATTTTATTTATGCTCCCTTGCCGTACCTCTTTTTTTCAGGAAGTGTTTGGTAGCGCATCTTATCGTGTGCCTATATGTGCGATTAGCAAAGAGCTGGGTTACTGCTACCTGGCGCCCATTTATTTTATTTTCAGCTGAAGCTTTGAGTCTCCGATTTTAACCCACGCCCTCCTCTGGCTGAGAAGCCGGCCGCTCTTGCTTACCGCCCCCCTCTTTACCACCAGAGTATCGGTAATTAGCGGTAACAAAAGAAGATTGGCACCCTGTCGTGGAGCCCGATTTTGCTTCATCTGACCTTGTTTTCTCCTGGCCTCGATTTCGGTTGAGTGAGCAAATTTGTTCCCCCTTGTTGTGATATATTTAATTATACGTTTAAATTAGTTTTGGTGGTATAGTATTCATATTGCATGTTTAGCTAGATAGTTAGATAGATTTATTGGCTTGCATGAGTTTCCAGATGCATGTGATTTAGATAATTGGGTATCCTGCCATATCGTTTAGCTACTTGCTGATAATTTTTGTTGCAGGGTTAGTTATAGGCTAATGTTCTAGTAATAGATTTTGATAGTTGTAGTAAGTTTATTCGAGTGTTTATACAACACATTAATTAGTTTTGAATAGTAGTGTTAGCTGTTAGCTGTTAGACTATTTTTTTTTCCTTCCTTTTTTGTCGCTCTTTTGAATACCCGAAGATGGACGTTGATCGCCTACTTGTCGATGAACTCGATTATGAATTACTAGTTAGGGGTATTTCTTGCCAAGGTAATGTCATGGAGAAACGCAAGTTACTTAGGTCTCGACTTAGAATGGAGCGCAGTGGCAACGTTAGTTTCCCCGAAGTCCACATTGATAATGCACTAGAATTGGAAGCATGCACAGCTAAATTAGCAATCCTTGCTGCAGAAGTCGGCATCTGTTTTTCCACCACAAAGGATAACAACTTCAAAAGATTATATACTCGTCTCCTACATGTGTATGGCCGCCTTGAGAGAATCGCTTCTATCGAATCTTTGGCTAATCTGAAAAATGAAGCAGTGAATCAATGCCTTCAATTACTTGACGATCTTGAAAGCAAGATTGAAAATCAACGAGATCAAGATTTAATTTCATTAGACGAACCTGATGCTGCTACCTCTCTACCTCGAGCTCCCGATACTTATCACGATTATCAGGAACAACCATCTCCACCAGATGTTGAACCTAGGCGTAGCTCCAACGTAAACTTCAACCTCAATGCCTCACAGCGAAGATCCTCACTTTTTCATAGCACTAGTATGGTTACATCGAGTCGTGCACCCGCTGAACATAACTTTATTCCTGTCAATAAATGGAAGATACAATATGATGGTGAAAGTGGCGTATCAAGTTTCTTGGAACGTATTGAAGAACTCCGAGTTGCTAGAGGAGTACCTAAGGAACAATTGTTTACTGCAGCCGTAGAACTTTTTACTGGCAATGCCTTAATCTGGTACCGATCTATTCGCGACACTATCCGTAGTTGGGATGACCTGACTAAAGCTCTTCGAGAAACCTTCTTGCCGTGTGACTACGAAGCAACTTTATGGGATGAGATAAGACACCGCACCCAAGGTGTTGATGAGCCAGTGTCCGTCTACATCGCGGTCATGGAAAATCTTTTCCGACGCCTACCTTCAGTGCCGTTGGAAACCACACGTCTCACTTTGATAAGAAGAAACCTGCAACCTTATCTTCAATCTCAACTCGCCTTACAAGTTGTAATCACTATTTCAGATCTCACTCGTACATGCAAGATCATCGAAGACACTCAAGTACGAACCTCACGCTTTCGAAATCCTCCAACTAATGGAAAGAATTCGTTGGAACCAGACTTAGCGTACCGTCGATCACATTCGAAATTCAATATAGCCTCTGTGGAAGATTCAGCTTCTGTTCCCACTCCTTCAGTTTGTGCCGGTCTGACTCACACCAATGCTGCTAAGCCTATGATTTGCTGGAATTGCAATCAACCCAACCATCGATCTGTTGATTGCCCTCAGTCTAAAAGGATACACTGCTACAGATGTGGGAAACCAGATTATACAACTAGAACATGCCCGTCGTGTTCGGGAAACGCCATCCAGCGTCGTTAAGAGGCCGATTAGCACGCTGCAAACATAAGGCCAACGAACCGATTGTTGATCCGAATGAAAAGTCTGAAAGTTCTAATTTCAAACACCAAGCTGTACTCGATTTTATACTTAGCCATGCAGATAACGATCAAAGACCCTACCTTAAGGTTTCTATCTTTGGAAATTCCATTCTAGGCCTTTTAGATTCCGGAGCTTCTCGAACTCTTTTAGGTAAACAAGGTTGGGAGATGCTACAGGACTACTGCCGTCTCGATACCAAACACCTTTCCTCTTGTGTAGTCGCCAATGGTGATGAGTGTTCTAGTATAGGTACTGCTATCATTCCTATAACTCTCCGAGATAGAGTCTGTGTCATGGACGTCCTAGTTGTCCCTTCGTTACCCCATTCGCTTATCTTGGGAATCGATTTCTGGCGCAAGATGAACTTTATACCTAACCTTCGCCGGGATGAATGGAGCTTTGCTACGAACAACCCTAACATATCTGTCGACGCCATTCAATCTGTCGAACACCTTACTAGTGAACAGAGCCTTCAGCTGCAAGAATTTGTTGATAGTACTTTTAATGCTATGGGTGATAAACTTGGATGTACTCACCTGGTCCAACATGAGATTAAAACGCAGTCGCCTCCTATAAAACAGCGTTACTACCCCATTTCTCCGGCCCTTCAGCAACATGTCGATAAGGAGTTAGACAAGATGCTTCAAGATGGCATTGTGGAACGCTCTACCTCTGCTTGGTCGTCTCCAATCCTTTTGGTTAAAAAGCGCGATAATTCCTATAGGTTCTGTGTTGATTATCGCAAGTTGAATAGGGTTAGTCAGCCTGACGCTTACCCTCTTCCTTATATTAGTAGCACCCTCGACAAACTTAGAGACGCACGTTATCTTACAACCTTAGATATCAAATCCGCTTATTGGCAAATACCTGTTGCCGAGTCCTCTCGGGAATATACGGCCTTTACAGTGCCTAACCGAGGCTTGTTTCAATTTTGTCGCCTACCTTTCGGCCTTCATACGGCCCGGCCACTTGGCAACGGTTGATAGACCGTGTGATAGGGGCTGACCTAGAACCCTTTGTCTTCACCTACCTCGACGACGTAATTATTTGTACGCAGACTTTTGAGCAACATTTAGACGTCTTACGAGAAGTCGTTAAACGCCTTTCCGATGCTGGCTTAACCTTAAGCAAAGAGAAATGTCACTTCTGTAAACCTGAACTTCGCTACCTTGGTTACGTAGTTAACTCCAGAGGTTTGTTAGTTGACCCCGATAAAGTTCGGGCCATTATTGAAATACCCACTCCAACTTGTGTTTCCGAGATCCGCCGCATAGTGGGCATGGCATCATGGTACCGACGCTTTGTACCAAATTTCTCTACATTGCTCGCTCCTTTAACCTCGTTGCTCCGAAAGAACGCCAAATTTAATTGGACCACAGACTGTGAAAACGCGTTTCGCTCAATTAAGGAACATCTGGTCTCTGCACCTATACTTGCGTGCCCTAATTTCAGTTTACCATTTTCGATTCAAACAGACGCCTCCGCTTATGGTCTTGGTGCCGTTCTTACCCAAAACCAGGAAGATGGCGAGAAAGTTATATGTTATATCAGCCGCTCGTTAACCAGAAATGAGAGGAACTTCAGCACCACAGAACGTGAATGTCTAGCAGTTCTATTTGCGATCGAAAAACTTCGACCGTACATCGAGGGAACGAAGTTCACTGTGATCACGGACCACTACAGCTTAAAATGGCTGAACAACATCAAAGATCCTACTGGTCGAATTGCTCGTTGGGCAGTGTGTCTGCAACAATATGACTTTGATATCATTCACCGTAAGGGTAAAGACCATGTTGTACCTGATACGTTGTCTCGCGCCGTACCCGTAGTTGATGCTATAGGAGACCAACCCATCATTAACGAAGCCGTTAAAGACCGCTGGTACATCCGCATGCGGAATAATGTACAAAATAATCCTCGTCGCTTCCCATTGTGGCGCCTTGAAGGTGACAAGCTGTATAAGCACGTCAACGTCACTTACTCCGATCTACGAGAAGACCATGAAGAATGGAGATTGGTAGTCCCGAAAGAAAAGCGCAAGGACCTGATTCGTCAAAATCACGATCTGCCCAGCGCTGGACACACTGGTGTCTCTAAAACATTAAATCGCCTAGCACAACATTTTTACTGGCCGAAGATGCGCGCTGACGTCGCCGCTTACATACGCCGCTGTAACACTTGTGGAAGAACTAAGCCTGAACAGAGACCTCCTGTTGGTTTCATGGGTGGACATTCTATTATAACAAAACCATGGGAAGTCATCTGCACTGATATTGTTGGTCCCTTACCTCGATCCAAGAAAGGTTACGCCTATATACTTGTCGTCGCTGATTGCTTTAGCAAGTTTCCTCTATTTTTCCCATTACGCTCTGCAACCGCTTCGAACATAGTCCAGCATCTTGAAGAAGATGTGTTCCTAGTGTACGGTGCGCCTCGCCGAATAATCTGCGACAATGGTGTGCAATTTCGCAGTCGTGAGTTTACTACCCTCATGAACACCTACAATTGTAAAATGTCGTTTACTGCTTACTACCATCCACAAGCAAACCCTACCGAACGCATAAATCGTGTCTTGAAGACTATGTTGACAGCCTACGTTCAAGATAACCAACGTGAATGGGACAAATATTTACCTCATGTGGCGTGTGCCATCAGAACTGCTAAACACGAAGTAACTGGACAAAGTCCATACGTCATCAACTTTGGTCGAGAGATTATTCTTAGACGACCTGGAGAAGCTGACGACCAGAATACGAATGCCGAGCCAGAATTACAATTTGACCGCACCAATAATAATAACCATCGTTCTGAAGCAGTCCAACGCTTGTATGCTGACGTACGCCGCCGCCTGGATAAGGCTTATCAGAAATCGAAGACACGTTATGACCTTAGACGTCGCCCTGTGGAATATCAAGTGAATCAGTCTGTTTGGCGCAAAAACTATGTCCTCTCAGACGCTGCAAACCACTTTTCAGCTAAGCTTGCTTCTAAATATGTGGGTCCTTTTATTGTCCATCGCCGACTATCAAGATGGGTCTACGAACTTAAGACTCCTGAAGGTAATCTGCTGCGTGGGACTTGGCACGCCAAAGACCTTAAACCCCACTACGACGACATTCGCGATCAACCACCCAATGAGGTGTAGTCTATTGTTAGTCTGCGTGTGTTCTGTCGAACCTCTGGTCTTCAAATGTAGCTATGATTTGAGGTTATTTTCTTGTGTTCGTTTTTTTTTGTGTTCCTTAATCTGCGTTGTAGAAAGCTTCGTGGAAGTTTTCGTTCTGGTCTTTTTGGGAGGATGGTTGGGGACTTGAACGGTCGGTTACTTTTCCGTCTATTCCTTACTTGTAAGGTAGACTGAGACATTCCATCTTGTCGTTCATTCAGGAGTGAGCCACCTTTGAGGTCTCATCTCCGGTGTTCCGCTATCCGGTCACGGAGGATAGTGTTTCAGTGTGCAGTCGGTCCTGGGCTGCCCACTTTTCCTAGACTAGTAGGGTGTAGGGTTATTTTTTTTGTCGGCCCAGGGGATGGTTGCCTATGATCGCGGTGTGCACTACGGGGCCCCGCGCCTGGTACCCATTGCCTGTGCAGACTTCAAACTTTTTCGGCCTTTTCCAATTTTGAAATTTTCTGTTATTCTACTTAATTCCACCCTACGATGACCGACTGACGAGACAACGGACAATCCTTCCCATCCCTCTTCTGTGTCGTCCACTATTTTCTTTTCTGGAACTTCCTAATCCCATGCCCTTTTTCACCACTCTAATTTTTTTTTTTTCCTCTTCTTGGTAGGCGGTCTCTCGGTGGGTGTTGTGTAGACTTGGGCCTGGATCGGTTCATCCACCGGCGCGCCTTTGTCATCCAGCAGCGACGGATGTTCCGATGTCCTTTTCTGCATGACATTCATTTGGAGAGCCGTTTATCCCTTCGATCTTTCTCTCGACTTTCAATCCTTTTACGACCCTGTGTGTTTCCCTTATTTCTTTTCGCCTTCTGACAGTGACGAACTTTTTTTGGTTTACGTATCCGCTTCTAAATTTGTTGACATTGGCCTGGTTGAGCTGGATATCCGCTTTGGTTCTTTTTGTGCATCTGGAAGGTTCTTGAGGTTTCATTATTGTGCATGCTTAGGTTCTGCGTCGGTAAATTCGGGGAATTTACCTATTTTTAAGTGAGGGGAGAGTTGTTACGGGTCAAAATTCATTTTTAGCTATTCGCCTAATTATTTGCCCTAATCTCGGTTAAAATTAACTTTTTACCATGTATTTCTTGAGGTATGATTTTCCCTGCATTATCTTTGAGCATTCAGATCGTTTGATAGCTGTATTGCAAACTAAGTAAACCATTTGGTCGATTTTATGGGTCCAAATGCCCCTGCAGTGTAGGCTTCACCTCATGCATTTTCCCTTTCCCCAGAAATTTGATTTTTGGGCTTTATCAGTTTTTGGAAACCATCTTGACATTTTTCCGCCATCCTGTGCTGCAAGAGCTAGGTGCTTCGAAATTTACGTTTTGATGACGTATCTAAACCAGGATTTTTCGTTAGCATCCTAACCTGGAATTGTGCCTTTTTGTGTCCTGAACTCCATGGAAGTTCAGAATTAGGCTTTGTGAGTTGCATTTTTGGCGAATTCCAACCCGAATATTGTTTGGGGATTCCGCTCTAGCAAAGCACATGTTTTTACTTTGGCGTTGAACAGCCGTAGAAAACCTGAAACGGGTAAGGTGAATTATTTGGACTTATTCGGTGTATTTCCATGGTTATTTGCCTTTCAGCTTTTACTCGACGGTACCTTTTGCTCGACGGTACTTTTGCTCGACGGTACTTTCACTCGACGGTACCTTTTACTCGACGGTAGCATGCCTGTCGAATTCTCCTCGTTGGGAGCAAGAAACTACCGAGCTAATCGCAGCTGTCGCATTGTGGTCACGTAGCCACCAGCCTGGTGACGAGTTTCGCTGACTATGGCATCCCTTCAGCTACCTGGTGATGGCTTGGCCCCCTCGTGGTCCTTAGGCTCATCCTGTTTTTAACATCTGCAGCGGAAGAGAAGCCCACTGCCAAAGGTCTGTCAGTTTAATATTTCCGTTTCGAACTCTCGGGAATCAAGTGCCCCCTTAGGCCGTTTGCGTGGCAACGCTGCAAGGTGCTCGATAGACGTACGTTTGTTATATTGTGTATTTTTTAAAGCTATGAACTCACCTGTACACGATTATGATTGAGTTTGCCTTCACAAGAATCAGTTTTAGCGGTAGCTCTTCTGCACAGTAAATATCCAAGTAGGTCATTTAGGCGAAAGTGCATCTTAATTCGGAATAGTTTTATCGGAATCGCGTTGTAACCGAATTCGGGATAAATTTTACCGGAATTGGAAATTAAAATCGAGAACGACATGACCTTGGATGATTTTTTGTTGTTGTGTTCGTCTTACTCCCGAGGTGGTTTAGCAAAAAAGAAAATTCGGAAAAATCCAAAGGGAAAGCCGGAAAATTAAAATCGAGAACGACTTGACCGATTTAGATGATTTTTTGTTGTTGTGTTCGTCTTACCTCCGAGGTGGTTTAGAAAAAAAGAAAATTCGGAAAAATACAAAGGGAAACCCGGAAAATTAAAATCGAGAAAGACTTGACCGATTTGGATGATTTTTTGTTGTTGTGTTCGTCTTACCTCCGAGGTGGTTTAGAAAAAAAGAAAATTCGGAAAAATCCAAAGGGAAACCCGGAAAATTAAAATCGAGAAAGAGTTGACCGATTTGGATGATTTTTTGTTGTTGTGTTCGTCTTACCTCCGAGGTGGTTTAGAAAAAAAGAAAATTAGGAAAAGTCCAAAGGGAAACCCGGAAAATTAAAATCGAGAACGACTTGACCGATTTGGATGATTTTTTGTTGTTGTGTTCGTCTTACTCCCGAGGTGGTTTAGCAAAAAAGAAAATTCGGAAAAATCCAAAGGGAAAGCCGGAAAATTAAAATCGAGAACGACTTGACCGATTTAGATGATTTTTTGTTGTTGTGTTCGTCTTACTCCCGAGGTGGTTTAGAAATAAAGGAAAAATCGGAAAACCCCAAGGGAAAGCCGGAAAATGAAAATCCAGAACGACTTGACCGATTTGGATGATTTTTTGTTGTTGTGTTCGTCTTACTCCCGAGGTGGTTTAGCAAAAAAGAAAATTCGGAAAAATCCAAAGGGAAAGCCGGAAAATTAAAATCGAGAACGACTGGACCGATTTAGATGATTTTTTGTTGTTGTGTTCGTCTTACTCCCGAGGTGGTTTAGCAAAAAAGAAAATTCGGAAAAATCCAAAGGGAAGCCGGAAAATTAAAATCAAGAACGACTTGACCGATTTAGATGATTTTTTGTTGTTGTGTTCGTCTTACCTCCGAGGTGGTTTAGAAAAAAAGAAAATTCGGAAAAATCTAAAGGGAAAGCCGGAAAATTAAAATCGAGAACGACTTGACCGATTTGGATGATTTTTTGTTGTTGTGTTCGTCTTACCTCCGAGGTGGTTTAGAAAAAAAGAAAATTCGGAAAAATCCAAAGGGAAACCCGGAAAATTAAAATCGAGAAAGAGTTGACCGATTTGGATGATTTTTTGTTGTTGTGTTCGTCTTACCTCCGAGGTGGTTTAGAAAAAAAGAAAATTAGGAAAAGTCCAAAGGGAAACCCGGAAAATTAAAATCGAGAACGACTTGACCGATTTGGATGATTTTTTGTTGTTGTGTTCGTCTTACTCCCGAGGTGGTTTAGAAATAAAGGAAAAATCGGAAAAACCCAAGGGAAAGCCGGAAAATTAAAATCGAGAACGACATGACCGATTTGGATGATTTTTTGTTGTTGTGTTCGTCTTACTCCCGAGGTGGTTTAGCAAAAAAGAAAATTCGGAAAAATCCAAAGGGAAAGCCGGAAAATTAAAATCGAGAACGACTTGACCGATTTAGATGATTTTTTGTTGTTGTGTTTGTCTTACCTCCGAGGTGGTTTAGAAAAAAAGAAAATTCGGAAAAATCCAAAGGGAAAGCCGGAAAATTAAAATTGAGAACGACTTGACCGATTTGGATGATTTTTTGTTGTTGTGTTCGTCTTACTCCCGAGGTGGTTTAGAAATAAAGGAAAAATCGGAAAAACCCAAGGGAAAGCCGGAAAATTAAAATCGAGAACGACTTGACCGATTTGGATGATTTTTTGTTGTTGTGTTCGTCTTACTCCCGAGGTAGTTTAGAAATAAAGGAAAAATCGGAAAAACCCAAGGGAAAGCCGGAAAATTAAAATCGAGAACGACTTGACCGATTTGGATGATTTTTTGTTGTTGTGTTCGTCTTACTCCCGAGGTAGTTTAGAAATAAAGGAAAAATCGGAAAAACCCAAGGGAAAGCCGGAAAATTAAAATCGAGAACGACTTGACCGATTTGAATGATTTTTTTGTTGTTGTGTTTGTCTTACTCCCGAGGTGGTTTAGCAAAAAGGAAAATTTGGAAAAATCCAAAGGGAAATCCGGAAAATTAAAATCGAGAACGACATGACCGATTTGGATGATTTTTTGCTGTTGTGTTCGTCTTACTCCCGAGGTGGTTTAGCAAAAAAGAAAATTCGGAAAAATCCAAAGGGAAAGCCGGAAAATTAAAATCGAGAACGACTTGACCGATTTGGACGATTTTTTGTTGTTGTGTTCGTCTTACTCCCGAGGTAGTTTAGAAGAAAAGAAAATTCGGAAAAATCCAAACGGAAAGCCGAAAAATTGGAAACTATCGAAAGTGTGTTTTTCTATACACTGTACGACTTTCTATTTGCAGTCATACTTTTATGATTCTGTGTTTAATGGTTTGAAGGGTTTTCCCCATCATGTCATAATCCAAAACAACATTTGCCGGGTCAGCTAGTATCTTATAATTATCTTGCAAGCAATGATATAGATCAGCTTTCGGACTAGCTGTGGAAGTATATGTCGCCCGAAATTAACTTAACAGTTTAAGACCTGAACGGTTTCTACAGTTTTTTTACAGAATTCCGAAGCCTTCAACAGATTTCAGAAACGTTAAGACACTCTTTAAAGGCCGATTTATCTGTAAAAATATTTCAATGGTTTTCGTCAGGTTTCAGAAGATTTTTAAAGGCTAGAAAGTAGTATAAGACTTGAACGGTTTGTACAGTTTTTTTACAGAATTCAGAAGCCTTCAACAAATTTCAGAAACGTTAAGACACTCTTTAAAGGTCGATTTATCTGTAAAAATATTTCAATAATTTTCGTCAGGCTTCAGAAGATTTTTAAAGGCTAGAAAGTACACTTCAGTTTCCGCACAGACTTAAAAGGTTTTTTAAAAGTGCCAGCTGATCTAGAAATAATTCAGAGTGTTTAAACATCATACATGAATCGGAAAATTTTTACCGATTTCAGAATGATCTAAAATCTACCCGGTATATTGTTGATAGTCCTAGATAAAGTTTACAGATTTCAAATTAAAGCATTCAAGTTTGAAACCCTGCCTCCATATACCTGAGTTATTAAAAAACTGGATTAGTAATTGAAATTAAAAAAAAAATCAAATTAAGGATATTAACATCTTAACAGTAACTAACACAAAAACGGGACGTGCAACGGAATGAGGGATTTGGGGGTCCTCCCCCGGGGAGAAATTTTCGAATTTAATTCTTAAAACTAGCACTTTTAGGCCATCCTGAACTCCTGCATATTAGACATAAAATAAGAAACATGTGTAAAATACAAGGTGTCCCAACAAACTTCAGGGTTATAAGAGACGATGAAACATAAAGTTTTTGCTAATAAACGTTTTCTTTTAAAATCCTCCCCGCTGAGTCGCACCCTGCTAAAGAGGGAGGTTAAAATTAGTTTTTTGTAATTTTTCTGAAAACTGGAAAATTGTATTAACGTGATTATTCAATGCTATAATAAACAAACCAATTGGTCAATTCGTCAGAAACGGTCAATCAAAATTGACTGTATTTGATTATACCATTCATAATGCACAAAATCCCTATTCAGCCCACGTATTAATAATTGAAAACACCGTGGTGTTATCGTTTTGGTGTTTTCAATTTTGAGCTGTCAGCTGTCAATGTCATGCCATTTCCAACAAATTTTTTAGGATACGCATTAAATACATTTTTAGTGTAATTCCCTTATTGATATTCATGGTATAATCTAATCGAATACTCACTCGACGACTTTAAGAATTATCAAATACCTTTGCTTACAAACTCAACGGGTTGCTTTGTAGAAACACCACTCGCCTTTGGCTCGTGATGTTTCTAAGCAACCCGTTTCGTGAGAAAGCAAAAGTATTTTTGATAATTCACAGTCGTCTCGTGGTATTATTACTGAAAACACCTCAAGTCGCAGTGTTTTCACGCGATCACGATTGATGTTAATGAATTCAATTTAGTGAGCAGCCTTTGACTGACGTTTTGCCAAAACGTCAAAGTAAAGTTTGCAAATCGGCGTCGTTCTAAAACTGAATAATAATGGTATTGCAAGCCTCGGTATTGAATTCGTAGTGAAAAACGTTAAAAAACTTGGCTGTCGAACATGGTAAAATCGAATTCATATATTTATATTGTTGAATAATCTTTCCAAATACCACGCAAGATAAAATTATGGAGAGATTTTGTTTTCGTTTACATACAAATTATTGCAAATTTCTCTCAACAAAAACTGCTAAAATACCACTCGACCTGCGGTCTCGTGAAATTTTTAACGCAGTTTTGGTTTCGAGACATTTAAAGGCAATAATTTGCATGTAAACGATAAAAATCCCAATATTTTTCACCTTTTGTGGTATTACCCTTGAAAATTTCCGGATATGTACTACCAATACCAGATTTATTTATAAAATATTTTAAAACTTTTACGCATACCTTTAAGGGGTTGGAATTCGCAACCTTATAAATGTTTTCTTTAGAAATTTTTAATGGTTAAAAATTTGTTTATAGAAAATATGATGTGAAAAGCCTGCTTTATTCAAAAAACTGTTTTAGCCATTTTAAGTGTTTGGTGAAGGCTAGGCAATAGTTTCTGTGTAAAAAGTACATTATGATGCTAAGCATTTTGTTGAATAACTTTGCCGTGCATCTTAATGTAGTTTATTTTTTACACGTGCATATGGGTGTAACGAAAAAAAAAACCAAAAGAACTAAAAAGTTTTTAAATAAATCGCGCTTTCTAGAACATGCATATTTTTGTATAATCAAATGCTTGTCCGTTAAAAAGTTCTAATACAACCACACTCTCCAGAAGGGTGGGCGGAGAGGGATTTAAAAGGAAAATGTGCAAAATGTTTGTGTCATCATCCCTTATAACATAACCACCCGAAGTTTGTCGGTATCTTTTGAAACACCTTGTGTAACCAAGACGAATGTTCTTTGGATCAATAAGTAAACCAAAACTGATGGATTTTATTACACTATTTGACATATTACTTATATCTTTATATCAGATATTCTGTGATATTGACAGTACCTTGTTTCAGCACCTTGGTTTAATAACTGACAACTTCAGAAGTACCTACTAAAACGAATATGCTTTATTATTATAAGCCAAGGACATTCGAAAAAGCGAAAATAAAAATAAAAGCAAATGTAATTTTAGCATTACATAGTCATATACAAATACCTACTTAAAATATGTATGGAAAATCGTTCTTAATTAATACTATATAATATACCGCGAATTCAGCGGAACAGTTCTTTTTTCCAGTGAAATGTTTTTGTGGCATAGTATTCAATCAAAAATGTCCTAATAACAAGCCAAAACCCAGATTTTAGATTTTTTCAAAATTTAAATTATTTGTACCCAGTCTCTCTAATTTTTCTGTCCGCTAAACGCAAACGAAGGGAAGAACTATAAATTGACATAGTTGATAAGGCACGTAGGTGCACCTTGGCTATTTTTAAAACGTTGTACAGAAAGACTATCGACAAATTGTATGGCTGTCTATAGTTACTTTTTAAGTATAGACAAATGTTTTGGTCACAAAAAACTGTTAAAAATAAATAAAAATGCTGATAGCTTCACCCGAACGTGAGATTTATGTGCTTGTTTGTAATAGTAATATTGTTGGTGTTTCTAAAACTTTTAGTAAAGGAATACGATCGAATGAAACGAATGCACTTTAGTTATACAACATCATGATTGGGCTCATTAAGAATTTCTTATAATTTTATAACTACAGGAAAATTGAGAAGGTGATTGGCATAGTATTGTTGGAATATTAAATTTGGAAGCCAAATTTCCATTATCTTCAATCTTCCAAATTTGAAAATTGATATAAGTAAACCTGCGGTGCACTGACGTAGTGGAGATATTTAAAAACTATCAAGGGCGTGAAAGTGGAAATGAATGTAAAAATTTAAATACTAAATGGCAAGATGTTTGTAATCTCAAAAATAATGTAAATGTGTTTTTTTCATATTTTTTTAGGCGTAGGTATATTACATTCCCTCACTCCTGAGCGCTAACCTTTTGCTCTACCTGACTGCTTGCAAGGGATTAGTAGAGGATATTCTTAAAGATATTACGAAAACTGCTTTGTCAGGATCGGGCGAATAGATGTTTGTTTATGTATTATTCTAAAAACCACCAAGATAATTACTGATTTGTTGTAAATTATTATAGAGGATGTCCCATAATTTTTCGTCAGATTTAGTTTAAAAGATAATTAACCAATAACACAGGTTTTATTATATGTTTTTACAAATTATATTTACTTAATAAACTATTTACAAGAACATTCAATAATATATTGAATATGGCTCTTCTTTAGCTATTCGTTTTACATTTTCTAAACAACCTGCAATTACCTAGTGATTTTACACAGGAGTCGGGCACCTTTTGGGAATCATTTTTATAAATTCTTTTGAAAGAATTCAGATTCTTTGCTTTTTTTACGCCTTCCATACTGCTGCTTCACCAGTGCCCAGAAATAAATTAAATTTATTTTGACCAAACAATGCCACTTTATGAAATACTAACCTACACCAAGTTTCATTAGAACACCTCTAGGCGTTTTCCAAATTTAAAAAAAAGGTATTTTTGTTTAAACTTCAACATCCTGTATTTTGAAAACGAAGCCATTTAGGTCGCATGGTTGTATAAACTTTTTATCTTAGAATTGATCAATTAGTCGCCCGATGAAGTTTTTCCCCGACGTCATAAATCATATGATGCAATGTATTCAAAACAAACAGGTATTCAAAAATAAATCCAACATTTTTAATTTCAAAGTTTTGAGAATTAACAACCAAATGTAAGATAACAAAATAGAACACAATTATTAAGATAAGAACAAAGAAAAACAATAGCAAACAAAATTTAAAATATCTGTGAAGGATTTTACACGGAACTTTACTCTTATTTTTTCGGATAACTTAAAATTTAAATAAATGTTGAAGTAACAGTTATAGCTAAAAAGTTTTCAGATATAATTAACTGCCTCTTACAGTGAAGTCTAGTGTATCAAACATTTTTTACTAGTGTAATACATAATAGTGAGCATGTATACCAAAATTCAAATCGGTATCTTTTCATTTGTGGAAATTAACATAAATAGAAAAAATAAAAAACTGAACTTCAAGGCCCTATAACTTCTTACTGGAGGGACTTTGTACTAAGTTATATTAGATTTAATCGATTTATTATAACCTAAGGAATCTATGACTAATCGGTGGGGAGGCAGTGTTTGAATATTTTGGATTTGTGTGCTAGAAATGTCTTCAAAAGTAGGTTCAATAATATTGTGGGATATTCTTCAGTGGCATTTCTCTCTGTGTGCAGTTTTTAAAATCGGAATATGATCCGATTATTTTACATTCCGTAAATGCTGAGCAGCGAAAACGAGTGGAACAAATGAACGCGGGCGGAAAACGCTGCTGCACCGTAAGCTTTTTTATCGGCGTCGGCATTATTAATTATTTATTGTTTGGGTTGCTTAGAAGAGCAGTGGCGCGATGGCGCGAACGATCGGCATTCGCCAAGTTGTTCTGTGTTCGCCAATCAGCAATTGGTATATCAGCATGCAGCAGTCTGGTGAGTCGACACATTTCGGTTAATCTGTGCTTGGGTGCCCTTAAACGTTTCTTGCTCTTAAACTATGGTTTCCTGAGTGTTAGTGCGCATCAGCGATTCAAGATTCAGTCAAATTGCAGTGGAATTGTTAGAAGGTATTTATTTTTATTCGAATTATTTTTGTGTATATGTACTTGACTGTAACCTGAGGGCCCGGTAAACTACCAGACTTGCTTGGACAATTAATCAATTAAAAACGTTCTTCTTTTATAATCCATTGTATCTATTGTTTTGTGGGTGTTATTGGTTATTTTATTTTCTAATCCAGATACTGCCATGGATGTTTATCACATGGTGTTATTACCATCGAAGGAGTATTTGGTAGTTTACAGCGTCAAATATGAAAACGATGGTTCGATTGTTACTAGCGGAGGTAATACTTGAATTATATCTATAGATAGTGATCCTTTCATACTTTATATTTTTCCGACTTACAGATTTTGAAAGTATGACACGGATGTTACATAAACTTCAATCAGGATGTCATGTTAAGCTTGATTTGCAGTCAACTAAGGGAGATGATTCGCAGACACCTAAGGTACAACAATCCAAGTACACATTTAAGGATGATGATGACGGTGATTTTACACCATCTACAAATAGCTATGTTCCCTCATCGGAAAGTTCAGAAGATGATGAAATAGACAGCGATCTCGAAAGTGGCAAACCGACAACACCGATTAAAAGGTCTATTACTCCAGAACTCGGAAGAAGACGTTTATTTGAGGATGACCCTGAAGATTCTACAACTCAAGTCTCTGAATCAGAAATCCAAAGCTCGTCATGTGGCGTTGGGATAATCGAAGGGTATGTTTAATACGTATTTCTAGTGCTAGTTGTAGTTTATGAAACGCTTTTTAAAGATGACGTTGCTTTAATATTTGGCAAAACGGTAACTATTGATTTTGGTTGCAGCACGTCCAAACCAGTTAACAAGATTGTGGCAACAGTCACCATTCGACAAGACGTTGATTTGTTTCCCGTAAGATCGGCAAATGGTGAGGAGTACCTGGAGGGTTCAATCATCAAGAAAGAGTACGAGAAACACACTTGTGGTAAGTCTTACTTTGGCATGCTCCAATATTTTTGTAATTTATTTGTGTCATTTCCCGAACAAAATTTCTATTTCGAAAATTTATCTCTAAATGCAAATTGAAGGTTATAATTTTTGCATCATGACTGTTGATCTAACTGCAATAATTGTACGTATACAAAATATGTTTTTTATGGAGGTTGTCCTAGAAAGACTGTCCTTTAGAGCAACTGCAGGTTTTTAAGGTTGAATTATTGGAAATAAACATAACTTATAGTTTGACCATTCAGATCTAGTTTTTTATTTTTAAGGTTATAATGTCAAATTTGTTTATTTCTATGCACTCTTCGTAGAAATGTATATAAGGCATCGCACAACCCTACGATAATTATCAGGTATGTACTGCTTAATAAATGCAATAAGTGACGTTGAAAGAACATCGACATTATTAACCACTGCAATACCCTTCTGCTAAAGCGTTCTTCGAATGTGTGTATTTTTGTTTCCCGTTTGTGTTTTCCGTTTATTTTTTCAGTTTTAAATTTAATTGAGAACTGCATATTTTGGTGTTTAATTTGAAAATGTGGTTAAATTTAAGATGTAACTTTTGCATTTTTTAACCAATACGTACCTGATAATTAACGTAGTGTTGTGTGATGCTTTATATTGTTATGATACATGATATGGACAGAGATTATAATAAAGGAATGTTGAAAATTGAACGAGTAAATTTGGACAGTTACAGAAATTGAGTCTTAATAGATAAAAAAAAATTTAACATTAATTGATGAAAATCAAATCTGGTTGCATTATTCATTGGGATTCATAAAATACTGGTAGGCTGATTTGAATGCATTGAAATAAATAATTAATGAAATAAAAATTCAAACTAAGGTTACATCGACAATTGTGTTTGTTAAGAAAATGATGTATTGTTATTATTATTTAAATTAATTAAAGAGTGTGCATAAATAATCGTTACTAGTGGATAAAAAAAATTTGTTTGTAAAACAGTTACCAAATAAGTACTCATAAAGGCAGTTGTAAGAAAATTTATGGAAAATTAAATATTAAAAATTAAATGGAATTTCTGCATAAATTATTTAATTAATATAGTATTATGAATAGCAAGACTAAAAGCAAAGAAAATAGTTATTGTAATATTGGTATATAAAAATAATCATCATCGATTGAAAGTGGATTTATTATATTGGACTACAAGTGATTGGAAGTAATTTCATATTGGTTTTGTGAAGAATTGGATCGATACTTGGAACATCAAGTTTGAGCTGTCAGCGTACCTGAAAATAATTGGACAAAGTTAATAGTTGAAAATAACAGAAGGAGAGAAACTTACCTGGACAAATAGATCGTGTGATAGCAGGATTATGGACTACAGCAGTAAATAGGACGAGGTTTTGGAGGCAGATGAGTAGTTTGGAGGTGAGCGAGCGAGCAGAATAGTGACTGGAATTGGATTGATGGCACAGGCATACAACAGGAACTGGTGGCTGTGGTGATTGGACCAGAGGAAGCGGAATTGGCTGAAAAAAGTATTCTTTTTCAGTAACTTTCAGGGCTAAAGGTAGGAGCTAGTTTGTGACGTCTGACACTAGCATCTGAAGGAGTTTGGAGCTTGCATCGGTTTACAGAACCAGGGAAGGATTGGCTGTTGGATGTTTTGAAGGTGTAATGTGTTCGAGAAGGGCGTTGGTGGTGAGTGTTGTGCGTGGTGAGGACGTAAGTAACAGAAAACAGGTTTTTTAAAGTAAGTTTATATTGAAGTTTTGAAAACTGTCAATGTTGAAAGTAATTAACGGAAACTGAAGCAAAATTATCGAGAAAAGTCAACAAATTTTAAAAGTCAAATGTAAAAGCATAGTTGTCGGTATACCTTAGTATGGAGAGTTTGAAAAGTAAACTTTGACATTCAAATATAAAGTTAATTTGAGGTTATAAAGTTTCATTGCAATATTAGATAGCATGCTAGATTCGATGAACCCAGCCCAATGAGATAAGAGGTCTTGATTATATTAAATATCATTAAAAATATAAAAGAAATATTTTGAAGGCATAGTTTCCTTAAATAGGGGCTATAGCAATATACATTTCCACGAAGAGTGCATAGAAATAAACAAATTTGACATTATAACCTTAAAAATAAAAAACGAGATTAGGCTGGTCAAACTATACCCATATACATACCAAGTTGCACAGTTTAGTCATGAGAGGGGGCTAAAGTTGAAAATGAAATTGCAGTTTTTTTTTTTACAAATTAGTTTGTTTATGAACGACAATTATTAAAATCAATTCATATTTAGCAGCTTATTGTAGTGGCCTGCGTGCCACACTTTTGAGCCAATTCATTGTGTTGGGCTTGAGTGATGTCATAGCTGTTTTACTAAATATTTAATTTTAGCGCTTATAGTTCGAATATTTCAAATCTAACTTTATAGGCATTCATATATATTGCTATGGTACATAGAGAGAGAAAATAATTTAAATATATCGAAAATTAAGTGCAAAGAATGGAATAGTATTCGTATAGTAATCATTGAAAAAGGCTAGGAAATATTATAATGCAAACAACTTAATGTTGCAGGATAATGAATCAAAGTCCTAATATAAAATGTCTAGAGTGTGGCATTCAATTTAAATAATGGTAGTCAAGAGATAGAAAAATATGTTTTAGATTATTATAAAATAAACAAACTTGAAAACTGAAATGTAAAGTATTTTTCGACTAATAAACTTTAATATACTCTAGTCCTAATTATCTAAGAACTATTTTGGCATGATAAATGGACTATACATGAAATTTACGTGGTACTGAAGTGAAAATATAACTCGACAATGTAAATGAATTTTACATGGTATAACTACAGGAGTGCAAGTAAATACAAAGATAAAATATAGCAAGAATGGAGGATCAAGATTATTAATTGGAACTATATAATAAAACATCAGTAAGAGTAACGATTTGGATATAATTGATTGGAATTTTAATACAAAGGATTGGCGATTGGACGTTCTTTTGGGAGTGTTGACGCTGCTTGGAGTTTCTGTGTGCTGTGCCGGAGGGTGTTTGGACTTGGTGGAGAACTGTCATCTTCCAGCTTAGGACGAGGTTGCTGTTTGGAGTTTTGTCACAACAGACTGGGTCCCATTGAACGGAGATCAACTTCCTGACGACGGAGGGAACATACATGAGGATTTGGATTGTTAAACAACGAGATTATTTTGAGGATAATCACAGCTGGACAGTTTGAGTCGACAACGTGATGGATGCAGCGAGTTTACAAGTGAGGTGATTAGTGTTTATTTACAGGTAGAACTGAAGGAAACAGGCTGATTCAAGCTACTTGGAAGTTTGAGCGTTGCAGGTTAGTTAATAATAAATACATGCTAATGTTATCTGTAACAAAGAACATTTAAAATTGGTTCATTAAGACAAAGAAAGTCATACTTACGAATTGATTTATGAATTTTATATAATTTGTAAAGGATCTTGATTAGTTATCTGCACAAGCAATTGCAAATGACATAAATGTCAAATTTATTGAAGTTTTAACATAATTCAAATTACAGTTAGATTACTTGATATTTCAGAACCTACCCCTGAGTTGAGATACATGCTATTCCTTTTTATTAAGGTTAAAACCATTATTATTAAACAAACATAAGTCTATAATCATAGCAATATACAGGGTGAGTCATTAGTACGGGAAAGCTCGATTGCACTTAAGCCGTTAAAGATATCAAAATGAGCCAACTGCCACTATATACAAGAAGTTATGAGGAAGTTTGTAAAATTATTTTTCGTTATACAGGGTGTTTAATTTTTCAGGGCAGTATTTAACTTAATTTTTTTAAATGGAACACGCTGTATATTTTTAAAGATATGGATTTATCTTTTTCTAGGACTTATAATAAAGTTTACTTTTTGAAATTTACTTCAGCCGTTTTAAAGTTATTCGATTTTTTCTGTAAAAACGTGCGCTTACGGACACTTATTCAAAACATCACAGGGCACTTGATCGTAGAGATATCTAATTGAGGTTTTGGTCATGCCTAAATAACTTTTTGGAGTATCATTTGGAAATAAGAACGCTTACCTGCGTTGTGGGATTACTTAGTTGTGACACGTTAACTTTTCGAAACTTTGAAGGTCCATAACTTTATTTTTTCAAATGGCACTCCCTGTATTTTATTGATTAGTCGTATTCAGCATCTTATTTTACAATTTTTATGTCCTACATGTCTTATGCCAAAAATTTATAGTTTAGGAGATAATTCGGATTTTTTGAAAAATGCACAAACATCTCATCTATACCGACCTAGTGTGCCATGGAAACAAGTGTTCACGAGTTATTGTTTGAGACATCTCAAAAAGCACTCGTTTAACCTCATGTTTTTAATTTGTCGGGAAAATGAAATTAACGAAGGATGAAATGGAGGATATGGTTTATGTATTAGGTGAAAGTGAGCGAAACACGTTACTGGCGTCTAGAATTTATGCACAAAGATATCCTGGTAGGAGGCATCCAAGAGCAAGAGACTTCGGAAATGTGCAAGCAAGATTTGAAGAAACGAGCAGTGTCCAGTATGAGAAACAACGTCGGCGAAACCCAGCGACCGACGGTGAAAATGAAGATCTGGTTGTGCAAAGTGTTGTAGAAAACCCGCACACAAGTTCCCGTGCCGTAAGTCAACAACTGCAAATTTCCCAAACCAGTGTTTCTAGGATTATCCGTAAAAACAAATTTCATCCGTACCATGTCCAGTTAGTACAGCACCTAAATGAAGACTACTATGTAGCCAGGCAAAATTTTTGTTTATGGGCCCGAAATAAGGAACAGTTGGAAAACAATTTTTTCAATAACGTGCTATTTACGGATGAGGCTACATTTAAAAAAGATGCAAAAGTTAATATTCACAACTTTCATTACTACGACACTCAAATCCCCCATTTCATTCGAACACTCGACCACCTACATCGATGGTCACTTAATGTTTGGGTTGGTATGATTGGTAATAGGGTTCTTGGGCCGTATTTCTTCAACGGCCCACTGAATGGAGAATCGTATTTGCACTTTCTCCAAAACGATTTTCAATTGTATCTGGATGATTTGCCTTTAGATGTGAGAAGACGAATGTGGTTTCAACATGACAGTGCCCCATCACATAATAGTCGTATTGTAAGGGAGTATTTGGACGGCGAATTTGAGGGACGCTGGATTGGTAGAGGAGGTCCAGTACCATGGCCTCCGAGGTCGCCTGACCTAACGAAACCAGACTTTTTCTTATGGGGCTTCGTCCACGATCGGGTGTATGAAGCTGAAGTCACTACTAAGGAAAATATGCAGCAAAGAATTGCAGAAGCTTTTCATAGCATTGACGAGTGTATAACCCAAGGGGGTTATCATTTTGAACATGTTATGTAATTCTAAGTGCTATTTGTTATAAATAAATAACTCCAAGTTTCTAATTATTGTTTATTTTTGGGAACATGTGTATATTTTTGTATATCATAAAAACATGTTTAGCACTTTTCAGAGGTCTAACTTTTGTGCATCTGCTATGGGGGTATCTATTAATTTCCGTAAATACATCTTTTGTTAATTTTATTTTCTCGACAAATTAAAAATGTAATGTACAACAAGTGCAATTATAACGTGTGTCTAGCTATAATTTATTTGTTTTCCATGGCACACTCTATATGTATCGATGAGAAATGTGTGCATTTTTAAAGAAATTCTAATATCTCTTAAACTATCAATTTTTGGTATAGGACATATCGGACAAAAAAGATATAGAATTAGAGGTTGAAGACCACTAAGCAATAAAATACAGGGGGTGTAATTTGAAAAAATAAAGTTATGGTCCTTCAAAGTTTCGAAAAGTTAACGTGCCACAACTAAGTAATGTCATAACGTAGATGAGCGTTCTTATTGCTAAATGATACTCCAAAAAGTTGATTAGGCATAAGCGTAATCTCAATTAGATATCTCTACAATCAAGTACCCTGTGATTTTTTGAATAAGTGTCCGTAAGCGTACGTTTTCACAGAAAAAATCGAATAACTTCAAAACGGCTGAAGTAAATTTCAAAAAGTAAACTTCATTATAAGTCCCAGAAAAAGATAAATCCATATTTTTAAAAATATACAGGGTGTTCCATTTAAAAAAATTAAGTTAAATACTGTCCTGAAAAAATTAAACACCCTGTATAACGAAAAATAATTTTACAAACTTCACCATAACTTCTTGTATATAGTGGCAGTTGGCTCATTTTGATATCTTTAACGGCTTAAGTGCAATTGAGCTTTCCCGTACTAATGACTCACCCTGTATATATATATATATATACATACAGCACCATAGGCCTTAAGGCCTTTGGCTATTTATTCTATACTATTCACAAACAATAATTAGCAACTAATCTATACTATTCACTTTTATTTTCCACAACTTTCTGTTTTTTGCAATTTCTTCCCAGTTGTTTTCGTTTATTGATTGTAAATCCTCTTTCACACATTCTTCCCATACTCTCCTTAGTCTGCCTTTTCTGTTTTTGCCACCCCACTTTGCATTATACACTTTCTTTACCAAATCCTCATCTCCCATTCTTATAATGTGACCCAGCCACCTTAACCTACACTGTTTTACTATTACACTTAACTTTTTGTCTTTATAGCATTCTTCTAATTCTTGATTCGTTTTCCGTCTCTATACCCCTCCTTCTTTGATCCCCCCATAAATTTTTCTCAAGACTTTCCTTTCCCACACATCCAATTTTTTATTACTTTCTTGATCAGTTACCCATGTTTCTGCCGCGAAAGTTACTGTTGGCCTGATTATAGTTTTATAAATGCACTCTTTAATCCTGCATGATATCTTTTTGTCCCTTATAATCTTATTGTATGCCCCTATACATCTTGACCCTGCTGCTAACCTTCTCATAATTTCCCTTCTGGAACCTCCTTCTTCTGAAATCTGTACCCCCAAGTATATTACCTGTTCTTCTTTTTTAAAACATTGTAGTTGGTTTTCTAATTTTATTTTTAGTGTTTCATTTCCTGTTTTGTTTTTATTATTTAAAATCATGTATGTTGTCTTGCTCTCATTAATCTTTAGACCGATCTTTATTGCACTTTTTTGGAATCTTGCTATTATTTCCTTTAATTCTTCTTTGGTTCTACTTAAGAATGCATCATCCGCGTAGGCAAGGCACTGATAGGAATTTCTTGCTAAATGGTATCCTGTTTTCATTTTACTTTTTCTAAGTACTGATTCTAATACTATATTAAACAATGCGGTGGATAAGGGGTCCCCTTGTTTAAGTCCTATGTTGCTATCAAATGTCTTGGAGTCATGGCCTTGAAATCTAACTTTGTTTGCTGTGTTCCCTAAAGACATTTGTATTAGCTGTATTATTGCTGGGGAGAATTCCAGGTCTTTTAATGCTGTAATGATTTCTTTTCTCTTTATTGAATCATACGCCTTCTGAAAATCTACAAATAGTGCATAAATTCTTGTATCCCTTCTATTGCACATTTCTTGGATTTGCCCTATTACCCAGATATGATCGATAACTGATTTTCCTTTTTTAAAACCACACTGATAACTACCTATTTTTGCATCTGCTTCCTCTTGTAACCTTTTATTGATCATACTTGTGAAAATTTTGTATGCAACAGTTAACAGAGATATCGGTCTGTAGTTTTCAGTTCTTTGTGGGTCTCCTTTCTTGTACATTGGACTTATAATTGCGAGTTTCCATTCTGCTGGCATTCTTTTCTGTTTCCATACTTCTGTAATTAGTTCAAATATTCTTTCTTTTACTGATTCGTCTGTGTACTTTATTAGTTCTAGCGGTATTTCGTCTATTCCTGGGCTTTTATTATTCTTCATATTTTGAATGACTTGCTCGAACTCTTCCCTTGAAGGTGCCGTTTCGTCACTTCCATTTGTTTCATCTTCTTTCTCTTCCCTTTCCCCCTTTCCCTTCCCTTAACAAAATAATTTTAAAAAAATGCCTTTTGAAGGTTGATCTTCAACAAAAAATAATTTTTTAACAATTGTAGGTGACAGCAAATATAAATGTCTATAAATTTCAAAGGCCACGACCCACATTACTGAGCAATCTGTACATTTATATGTATTGTCTCAAAAAATATATCTTATAAAAGCCTCTTTTGTAGAATGCGCCACAAAATCTTCAGCTGTATGTCAGACCGTCCGAAAGAACAATGCATTGGAATGCAAATTTGTGAAATGTTGTGGCAATCGGTTTTTGGTTGGAATAGAAAGCACCTTTGATCTTCTACCTGATTTGAGATTGGCCACCCTCTGTTTGCTGACCAGCGAAGAACTCGTTGGGGGCGGTGACCTTGGTTACGTTCCTCCAAAGGGTGGCGCTGGAAAGCACAAAGTTCATTGTTGCATCTATTGCAGCAAAATGATCAAGGGCATTCCCAGACATCTAATCAACAAGCATTCCGAGGAAGCTGAAGTCAAAGCTGTTTTGTCTTTGGGGCCCGCAAAACGTCAAGAAGCATTTATTCGTTTGAGGAAGAGGGGCGATAGGGCCTATAACGACAAGGTTCCACGAGAAAGGAGAATTCCTTATAGAAATCCGCTCCTCTACTCTGTGTCTGACTGCATTCACTGTGACAACTGCGACTGTTTGTTTAGCAAAAAAAACTTTAGTAAACATCATCTGAGGTGCACCAAACGACACCCGGACAAGATGAAACGGACGGTCAGGTTGGAAGTTATGGACAGAGAAGGAAGAAAGCCGTCGGGATCGGGCGTGGAAACTTCGTACGAGGCAACGCTAAAGGTTCTCCTCCGAGATTTGAAAAATGATGAAATTTCTGACATAATCAAGAATGACCCAATCATTCAAGACGTGGGGGTGGTGTTCTGCCAATCAGTTCGAGATCAACGACAACATCATAATGCTCGCTCGCACATGCGCCGATTGGCAAGGCTATTGCTGGTCTTGAGAGAGATTGATCCATCTGTGGTTAGTTTGGTTGATTGGATCGATCCCAAAAGATACGACACAGTCCTGGAAGCCATTAGAATTACATGTCGAAGTGATCCACGAAACCCGGCTGGAGATCTGGCAAATAGTTCCTTGGCTAAGCAGTATGGACCACTGATCAGCCAGGTAATTCACAGAGTCAGAAAAAACAAGTTTATCAATATGAGTAATCTCAACGCGTTGGAGGCTTTCGAAAAACTTCATTCGGTTGAATTCAATGTGCAGGTCGGTCGAAATGCCACCACTAGAGCTGAGGAAAAAAAATCAGAAACAAAAGACCATTGCCGTCGACGGTAGACATTAATAAGTTAACTTTACATTTGAAAACTGTGTTGGCCGATAGCATGTCGCAGCTAAATAGATCTTTTAACCATGGAATATGGAGAAAGTTGGGCGAAGTCCTTTTCTCTAAAATCCTACTCTTCAATAGGAGAAGACCGGGCGAACTGTCGTGGGCAACTCTCCAAGATTACCAGAATAAGCGACTGGTCACTGTGATGAGGAAAGAAAATACATGAACAGACTGGAAAGGCTATGCGCCGATCACTTCACCATGATTCAGATAAAGGGAAAGAGGGGTCGAGTGTTGGGGACTTTACTGCAGCCAGAGGAAGTAAAGTAAGTCAATAATTTATTCTTGTTACCCAATGCGTCAAACATACGTCTGTTTGCATGATACATTATACGTTGTAAAACGGAAAGTTTATTTTCTTTATCAAGTTTTTTTTGTTTGGAAAGTTTGTTTATTTTCTTTATTGCGTTGTTAACAATGAGTATTTTCTGTAACTGTTTTGCCAAACAACAGGGTAACTATTTTAATTTTGTGAAATCGAAAGTAGTAACTTCTTATGTGATAGGCTGAATGTACTAATTATGCCATATGCCATAATTTCAATGTCATTAAAAACAATAAAAAATAGTAGGAAATAAGGTGTCTCTTTAAATGCACTCTTGCAAGAAAATGAAATATCCCTGTTCGTAAACTTTTTTTTTTGGTAAATACAAAGAATTTTAATGCAAAATAGAGAAATTGTAATAAAAAGGTGTGTTGCAATAGGCTTCATTGTAACACTTGTTTTTTAGTATACAATTGCGAGACTATTGGTAGTTGATAGAATTTAAATTAAATATTAAATCCCTATTAACCGGCTGTAAACCAGCTTTAAAAGTTTGAAATAAGTGAAAACTGATTTTAAGATTAAAATGCATTTATTTTGTTTGAAATAAGACATAATATAATTACTATTACATAAAAATGTAAAAGATTAATATGTACCTACATTATTAATTCCTATTTATCTATCTTATGTTCATGATTATCATTTCTTTTTCCAGAGGCTTGGATCTACTTCTGTCATACAGGGAGAAAGTTGGAATCCCACCAGATAATCAGTATCTGTTCGCTTCCTTACATAAGGCGGGGCACCTTGCAGCTGCTCGTGCATTGAAGGTACTGGCACATCAGTGTGGAGTGAATAACCCAGAGCTGTTGACTGGCACAAATCTAAGGAAACAAGACCATGTGTCAGCTTTTCAGCTTGGATGACAACCAGATGAAGCAGGTATCGGACTTCATGGAGCATTCCAGAACCGTCCACGAACAGAACTATAGACTTCCCGAACAAATCAATCAAATCACGAAAATTTCACGTTTCCTGTCTGTGGTTAGTGATGAAGATCTCTTCGCACACAAGGGAAAGTCTTTCGATGAACTGCAAATGCTTTTTCCTACTGATGAAGAGTTTCATGACTGTGAGCAACAGATTGATGTTCCTGCGGGAGAGTTTTGTGAGGAGTTTCGTGAGGTCGACTTCCTAGAATGGCAACCTAGCACTTCCCCTTCACACGACCAGCTTGAAGACGAGCCTTCTAATTCAACCTACTTGCCTAAAGACCAGCTTGAAACTCCAGGACCATCAACTTTAATATCGTCATATCAACCAGGTAATTATCATTTTCACTGTGTGAACAAGATAATTTAGTTACAATTCTGTTGACCTGTTAAATTTGTGAGCTTTGTCCGTCACACTTGTTTGACCCGTGTTCATTCTCACTGCCAATTTAAATAAACAATGGCTTAATTAAAGGATATGAATTCGACGCAATATAATGAATTTAGAGCTTTAAAATGTTACGACAAAAAGGATTCCCAGATTTTATGTTGGTTTCTTTCTTAATCCTGTTTTTTGTATCAAATTGAGGTGCGAAACAATAGCATATACATCTCAGGAAAATTGACTCATTTAGAATTTATGACTTTAATACAGTATGTACAATTCAAGTCTAATTTATTCTGTCATTGCAGATATTGTTAAGACCCCTGAGAAACTCCTAGTTCGGCGACCGGCTTGTCTATCCTCTGCATCTAAAGCGTCTAAATCTCCACAATCACGAAGACGATACCCGAACATGATGGAGTTGCTGCAAACGTTGTCATCAAAGGCTAAAACACGACAGAAGAAGAAGGCTTGGAGCGTCAGTGAGGTGGCATTCATGAAAAAAACGTTTGCCAAATTTTTAAATGCTAATCAAAGGATGCCGGACACTCAGCTCCTAGAACGGGTGCTGAGAGAAAATCCACAAATATTCGACAGTTGCCGCAACAGAAGTAGCTTGTATTCCTGGATACAGTACCGTAGGGTGAAAGGAGACTAGGCGTTTTGCATATAAGCGTAGTTTTAAGCGTACTTTTATGGTTGTGATATTTTTACTTTCCCATACCCATAGGTATAGGGAAGTCTTGGAATCATGAAAATTTTGGAAATCGAGATTTTCACAGAAATATCCGTTTTGTGCCTCTAGGAACCCAAAAAAGTGGTTTTTAAAAAATGTCTGTCTGTGTGTGGGTGTGTGGGTGTGTGGGTGTGTGGGTGTGTGGGTGGGTGACGCTCCTACAGCCGAAAGTATTGCTCCGATTTTGATGCGCTTTGGAATGCGGGGGTGTATCGAAAATTCATCGACAAAATAAGCTTTTCAAAAAAATCCGAAACCGGAAGCGGAAGTTACGCATGTTTTTTTGGTATCACTGTTTTCGTGATTAAAAGTTTGAAAATTTTATCACGGATAGCGATAGAGGGTCATAAGACAAATCTGTTAGTTTTTTGCCGAACTCGCTAGGTTTAAAATGAAGGGCGCTATGATTTTTTGAAAATTTTGAGTTTAACGCCCTATTACTCAAAAACGGATGAATCGATTCAATTGATTTTTTTTCTGAATAGTATATGAAGGCTAACATGAGGTGATATAAAAAGTGTTTTGAAAAATATTAAGGGGCCTAAATTACAAATTTTCAAAGTTTTGGAAATTTTCTAAGAATCATTTCTCAAAAACTGCCCACAGGAATTTGTTTAAACTTCATACACTGATAGACCCCGAAAAGGGCTATCGATCTGTTTTTTAAAGAATCTCATGAATTATCTGTGGCGCCCTCTACGAAACTTTGAAGTTTGAAAATTTAAACCCCTTTAATTAATAAACAAAACAAGATAGGTAGCTGGGGTTTTCACTGAATTGCTCAGTGCATAATGGAGCATATGAATATGCAAAAAAATATTACACTCGTGGATATATGTAAGCGCACCGGGCCCCTCCCCCCTCTATTTTTGAAAAATAATTTTTTTATTCTAACGGTTGTTATATTTTTGCGTCAAAGAATCTTTTTCCGCGAAAATAAAAAAATCGATTTTGTATGCCCTAGAAAATATAATTTCCAGGTACTTAGAAAATTTCACCTCGGTGCTACAGCCGTTTTGAGGAAAATAATACATAAACTAGCACAGTGGCGGCTTGTCCACTTGGCGCCATCTACAGAAGCTCGGTGGTCACGTTTTGAACTACACATTCTTTTATATTTACCCGCAATTTACGTGAAAGTGTAAACGCTTATCACGGTGAAGACGTGAGTCATCGAGTTGAAATTTTGATATGTTGTAAAGACTGTTGAATAAAGACGATATGAACAGTTTCCAGTATGGGAAAGTCCAGGGAGGTAGTCACGTCCACTTTTTTAATTTTGTACTGCGGTGTTAATGTTGATGTCGATTAAATTTATTTACCACACAATTGAACAGTTTTTTTGTTATCTATATATGTTTATATTGATGGCTGTTAAGTTGTTATCTTCGGCATACAGAAGAGGAAACCTAACCTCTACATTATCTGTTTCATCTACAACTCTTTTGTCATGCGGGGCACTTTGCCAATATGTATTTCAAGAGAGTGGAAACAATTTTGCTTTTATTTTGTGTCGCATGAGTATATGCAAGATATGAGAGGACACGTAGACTTCCTTGTTACCGCCAACACTGTTTCCAAATCTACAAACACAATTCTTATCAAATACAACTGGCACGGGGACATGCGGTAGAAAATGCCCTACCTTAACAATTTTAATGTGCAATTATATGGTGTGCAAGACTGCGGTAACTTGTTTATACTTCATTTGATTCAAATACCAAACACGTTTTCTAGTGATAATTATAAACAAATAATTCTTTAATATGCCCATAACAGTAGAAAACTATTTTGTCTTCTCTTAAGTTGAGCAATTGTCTAACTGTTGCTGTTTACCAAATTTATGGTCATAGTTTTTGGGCTTTCTAATTCTAAGTGCATGTTTTTAGCAGGACTTCTTATGGCATTGTCCCCTTCTACCCATGGAATTTTATTGCCGGGCATGGCAATCACATACTCGTTATCTAGCAAAACTTACTTTCCTATGTGTTTCTGTAGTAAATTTAAGCAGTTTTGTAATATATATGGACAGTGGTGGGCTGCCAAAATCGTAACGGCCCGTTCTCTCACGGAGTACATTTGCATATAATAGTAGGAGAGCTGGTGACATTTTTTAGTGGTCATTTAGTTAAGGCCTGCTTTTTGGGAGAATGTTGCTGGAGGCATGTATAAGTGTCATCTGCAAGGATTATCCTTAATAGAGGTATCGGAGGGAGGCAGAACACCCCCAAGTTTCGCTCTAATAAGTATATGTCAAATTCGAGGTTAGAACCTCGTATTTGACATTTGACAGTTCGGTTAGAGTGTGTCTCTGCTACCGGCTCTGGATTAATACCACAGTCTGCTCTCGTTTCTTTTATTCGATCGCGCGGTACTTATATAATGACCTTTTAAGTAGGTATTTTATTTTCCACTGATTTATTTTTGCTGTTTATATCTGTGATACGAGGTATATAAAGCAGTCCATAACGCCCTAGGACTTAAAGAGCGGGCGTAATGATAACGCCCGCTCATTATGCCCTCTCGAACGCGCATAATGAGCGGGCGTTACCATTACGCCAGCTCATAACGCCCTAGGGCGTTATGGGCTGCTCTGATAGCTCTTAAAGTTAGTTATTTGCGTATTCAAAGTGGAAAATAAAACGTTGTATGCACCACGGGCGTTACTTGATGTTCATAGCACTCGGGAGACTTAGAAACCCTCGGGCCAGAGCCCTCCAGCTTGTAAACTTCTCGCCCTCGAAAGGGCATAAACATCTTCATAATGCCCTTGGTACATAAATAACTATTTCAATCTTGAACAACGTTAACAATCGGTTCGCATTTTGAAAAGACAACTAATAACCGGTTCGTGCAAACCGGATCCAACACAGCACTGTTATATTATGGAACTAAAATTACTAATACTGTTTGTCCTATTGCATGATATTAAAATTAAAACAAAAAAATGTAAGTTTGACCGATTTTCGAGTTGGCTTCGTACTAGTATGCCGGTTTTAAATTGACAAATGTACATTTTAATTTGAAAAGTGCCAGCTTTGAACAAACAATGCCTGCTTGAGACAATCATGTATGCCTACCTGTCTAGGTAGAAAATTAACCAATGTTGATTTTCGTAAATATACATAATCGAACCTAAATTAACGGGATGTTAAAATGATCATGAATTACCATGAATTGCTCAAACATCGGTCATGTGCTGGTGCAGCACTAAACGCGACATAAACATGGGTAATAGTGCTACCGTCTTTATATTTGTATAATATTTTATAGTTATGGGTATTATTTTAGTATAATTTTTTTAACTATAAGAGTATGTGAGGGTGCTTTGGGACTTTTTATTCTTGTTTCTATAATTCCTTCTTATGGAAATGGTTATTTTCAATCTTTTAATATTTTATGATAAAATTTGTTTTTATATAATTTTTATGATTCCTTTATGTTTTTTTAGTAATTATATTTGGGTTAATCAATTTGTTTATTTTTTATTATTTATTGTATTTTTAGTTACTTTTGATTTTTCTTATATTTTTAATGATGTTAGTTATTTTTTAGGTTGTGATTTTTTGTCTTATTTTATAATTCTTCTTAGTGTTTGGATTTGTGCATTAATAATTATCGCTAGAGAGAGGTTGAATAGGAATAACTATTTTATGGATTTTTTTATATTTGTTTTGTTAATATTAACGTTTTCTTTATTTTTAACTTTTAGTTCAATAAATATCTTTGTTTTTTATCTTTTTTTTTGAGATTTGTTTAATTCCTACTTTAGTTTTAATTTTGGGCTGAGGTTATCAGCCTGAGCGTATTCAGGCAGGTATGTATATATTTTTTTATACTTTATTTGCTTCTTTGCCAATAATGGTTTCTGTTTTTTATCTTTATTATAATTTTAATTCTCTTGATTTTTTTTTCTTAATTCTTGTGTTGATTCAGTATATTTGTATTTATGTACATGTTTTGTTTTTTTAGTAAAAATTTCTGTTTTTTGTTCATTTGTGGCTTCCTAAGGCTCATGTTGAGGCTCCTGTTTCGGGCTTTATAATTTTAGCTGGTATTATACTAAAGTTGGGTGGTTATGGGTTTCTTCGGTTTATTCCTATTTTTTTATTAATTGGTACGAAAATTAATTTTTTATTTGTTGTTGTTAGTTTATTTGGGGGTTTTATTATTTCTTTAATTTGTTTGCGTCAGACACATATTAAGTCTTAAATTGCTTATTCTTCTGTATCCCATATAGGGTTAGTACTTGGGGGTATTGTAACTATAAATATTTGAGGGTATTATGGTGCTTTTGTTATAATGATTGCTCATGGTCTTTGTAGATCTGGTCTTTTTTGTTTAGCTAATATTACTTATGAGCGGTTAGGAAGTCGGAGATTATTTTTAAATAAGGGTTTAATTAATCTTATACCTAGAATATATTTATGATGATTTTTGCTTTCTTATTCTAATATAACTGCTCCTCCTTTTAATTTATTAGGGAAAGTTATATTAATTAATAGTTTAGTTTCTTGGGGTTTAATAACTATTATTATGCTTATATTGGTTTCTTTCTTCAGTGCTTGTTATACTTTATATTTATATTCTTATGGT
Source organism: Agriotes lineatus (assembly GCA_940337035.1). Lineage (NCBI taxonomy): Eukaryota > Metazoa > Arthropoda > Insecta > Coleoptera > Elateridae > Agriotes > Agriotes lineatus. Next base: position 115,690 of record CALNHX010001633.1, on the reverse strand, counting down.
CAACATGGTAAGTTGTATTTAGGGTCTTATTCTTTTTCTTTGCCATTTGTACGGGAATATTTGTTGTTATTTCTTCATTGAATGCCATTAAATTTATTATTTATTAAGGGGGATTTTTTTTATTCAGGTAATTTAATCTTAAAATTTCGATTTGTGGATTCGAATATGCAATTTAATTGTTCTGGACAATTTTACCAATTTGTTTTGTTTACTTTGCTGTCTTGTTGTTTTTTAGTATTATATCATTTTTTTTTAGAATTTATTTTATAATTGTTGATTATAGGTTAATATTGGAGTTTGAAATTTTAAGGTTAAATTCTAATTTAATTTTTATATCAGTTCTTTTTGATTGAATATCTTTATTATTCATGAGTTTTGCTCTTTATATTTCTTCAATAGTTATTTTTTATAGCCATGAGTATATGGAGAGGATTTAAATATTAATCGGTTTATTTTACTTGTTTTTATATTTGTTGCTTCTATAATGTTTTTGATTATTAGTCCAAATTTAATTAGAATTTTATTAGGTTGAGATGGTTTAGGATTAGTTTCTTATTGTTTAGTAATTTATTATCAGAACTAGCGTAAACCCCGCGGCATATGCCGTATTTAAAATGTAGGACGAATTTAATAACTTTTGTTGCACTAAAAAAAGTTTTAAAAGCACGCTAGAGATTGGCAGTAAAGAAAAGTTCCAAAAAATATATTTTCAAATGGAAAGTCTCTGGAAAGGAAACGATCGCCCCTGGAAGGCGAGGCAGGCGTCCTAATTAATATGACGATGTTGGAACGCAGTCAAAAAAAGTCCGGAAAGAATTAATGCTCTTGTGACTTATGAGATTATATGTGAGAATTATTTGCTCCACCGAAATAATTTTCAGCTGCCTGCAATCTGTGTTTCTTTTCAGGTTTAAGCCGTTGAGCGTCATAAAAATATAAATGCGGTAACTCAAGTCTCCAGTTACGCCGTTACGGATATTGTTAAATAACTCGATTAATTATTATTTCTTTGTCATTTTAAACTGGCATTACTATTATTATCTTTATAATAGCAGCCATAAGTAACTGTTTATAATGTTTATGTGCTAGCGAGTTAATTTTCTTCTTAAATCGCTAGTCAATTAATAGTGGATTGTTCTACAAGTTAAGAAAAGTGAGAGTTTTCCAGCGAATGGAGAAGTTTTACGTGAGCATGGAATTTTCCAATGTGTTGAACATGCAATTTTTCCGTGTAGTTGACAAAAATATCTTTTTAAATAATTTTGGTCAAAGTATGGAAGCGCAATGTTTACTGTACTGTATAAATATAAATAACCAATATACATTATAGAATAATTGAAAATGGATGAATCTGTTATTAATTCATTTAGTTTCAATTTAAACTGCAGTGTTCCATAGCAGCTACTTGGCGCATTCGGTTACTTATCTAAAAATAGACTTGCGTTTTTCACATATCGCAGCGGTCGTGCTTTTAAAAACATGATGTTTGTATTTACTTATTTACAGTACTGCAATTAAAGTGATAATAAATAAATCGATCAAATATTTATTTACTTTTATTTTATATTCCAATACCAATATAATACAAAATACTATTACTTTCACTTATACTACATAAAGGGCAATGCCATTCAGTATTAGGTACAGATGTTAAACCAATAAAAATCAGATAAAACCATTCCACGGAACAGTGCAAATTACAGCAAGCAATCATAGGCGTTCCATTATCAGGACCCTTGTTACGGTATTAAAACAACTTTACGACACCCACCCAAGGTGAGCATCGCACCACGGAATCAGTCCTGAAAAACTGGCACACTTGCCCTGAGATTTGCTAAAAACAGACTAAAGGCCACGGCTGGAACGCTCAGGGAGTCGGGTGTGAGTCACACGATACGTTCTGGGCAAGCGTGTTGAAGCATATACAGGGTACGTCAAAATTATAAGGGCGCCACCAAGCCTGTCTTAACCCGAATAACCGGGCCTGGGCGGTTAGACGGGGGCGAAGTTTTCAAGACACTCCGTCGATAGGGGTACTCGTGAATTATAAACTCACACAACGATTTCGTGATGGCAAAAATACCTAGATCATGAAGAGGGGCTCTTTCAGCCACGGCAATGTCACCACCAAGCTTACCTGCACGCTCTGATCTCACTGGCCCTACCGTACATTTATCTTCTCAATGATGGGCGCACGCTGAAACAGAACATGCACAAATAGACCAAGAATACAGCGTCTCTTAATTAGATAAGCGTCTATTACTCAATTCTTACATTGGGGCAGCAAAGCGTGCCGCAAACATTGGGTTAATTCTTATAAATAAGCATCAGCTGATGGGCGCACTACTGTTACTAAACAACACCCATAACTGTACAAAATCAAGAGCAGTTTGACATATAAGTCCCACAAAGGGAACGTTTGCTCATAAAAATCGAGTTATGCAACAGCAAAGGCGACGCGAACAGCGTAGCTGTCGGCAGAATCCGGCGCCGCAAAGAGATGCGGCGAATTAGTTAGAAACCCAATTCGCAAGGCAAAAAGGGGCCGCGTTACTGAGATATATTTGGCCGAAAAGGGGGCTTACATAGCCTAACGCCCGCAGGCGAATTTAGAATATGACACAGCTGGTGCTACGCCGCCCAAGAGATCGATAACTTCGTGTAACACTCAACGAGCAGAACTCGACGCCGTTGCTAACATACGAAAGGTCTCGCACAAAACTTGGCGAATATGGCACCGCCCTGATAAGAAGTGATCGGGCTCACATGATAATTTGGGCAAACACAGCAAAGCCCAAATGAGGGAAGTGATTAGATTAAAAACGAGCGACGCCACTTCTCGACAACAATTTAAGATGCGAAAAGTACATTTTTAACGGTGCACATGATTTCACATCAAGTTCGCGCACATGCAATTTTACTGCGACTAAACTGGCGATGCCGCCTTACAGCACGTATGCCAAGAGTTCAGCAATCATTCACATGGCTAGGCGCAAAGCTCGCGCACAAGAAGTTAGTCACATGGAGTACCGCGGCACACAAATACGCCCCCGCGAAGCGAGCGTACAAGCGGAAGCAACACCGCAACAATGGTTATGATTCAATGGTTACAAATACCTTAGTTTTATTGGTGACGGTCCAAGAGATCTGCATGCGGTCCAGCTGGCGGGAAACGGGTTGCCTGTGGCACTTAATTCGCCGCTAAAACGGCCGACGGTGTGAATGGTCTGGATGCGCCCAAAATGGCGACAGAGGCTGGCGCTTCAACAAACGCCGCTACGACGGCAAAGCTAGCCCAATCATGTCCTACCTCAACGGGATTCTCGCACAACGAGCTAAAGGGAACACTCCCTTACGTGACGATGTAGAACCGGGCATGGAATTCCATCGCACCTACGCCTTGGCGTAATAAGATCGCCGCTAAACGACACACACCTCCCTTGTTCAATGGCCTGAGTTGAACTCCGACTCTTCAAAGGCGAAATAGTTTGTGTAACACACTGGCTGAAGCGGCACGGAAAAACATAAAGGAAAAAGGGCTAAAGAAACACGTCGCCGTAACGGCACAAATGGAGGAGGCGGCACCCCACGGCAGAGCCCGGGGCGCCGCCGCCCGACTTCAAAATTAACCCGACTATAGCAACTGTTCTGATCGACGGCCCGTAACGGAATGCCGAAACCCCGCGTCCCCACGCTACAATTTAGCGGGAAGCTGGGGTCACCACGTGACTATATCGCGGCAGCCAATCGCGAGGCGACAATAAAACAAATACGTTCCGGTGACAAAGAGAGCGCGAGGCCTCGCAGTCGCACCAACAGCGTACTTTCTAGAAGGTTTGGAAATCTTGCGTGCGTTAACACCCGGCTGTCAAAGTACCAACAAAGGGGTGCCCCGGATGACGAGAAATACTGCGCTTGAGGCCAAATATGTGCAAAATCATTATTATGGAATTAGGCGATGAAGCCAAATAAGTAACTAAAAAGGTTTAACATACGGGCACGCTGCCCTAAAGCCTAGGTGGCTAATTAAAATACAAAATGACCTGACACCCTTACACAAACAATATATACTGTTATCTTTAGTTTGCGTGGCTACGAAAGCAGTGGTCCTTGTTTCTGTAACTTTTATTACAGAACATTAAATTTGTACCATTATTAACATTTAACGACTCTTTGAATACATTCCAATCAGTATTAGCTGCAGCATCCTTAACTGCTTTATTTGTGAAATATTTACCGAGAAGTAGGGCATCCAATACCGAACTGAATTTTCAATCCCGGGATTTCGGTATTGAAGAAATTCTATCTGGATCCCGGTATTCAATATCAGGATTTCCTGTGTTCAAACCGGGATTCCCTGTTTTCAGTACCGGTAGTTCCAGTATTCAATACCGGGATTTCCTGTTTTCAGAACCGGTATTTCTAGTATTATAGGTGTATAATAGGTAAGTAAATATGCAAGCAACAGTGACAACACAACTGAACACAGTTTACGCCGTTTATGGACACATCTGCTAACTGCTACTAGCCTGAATCATACTAATTATTATCTATCAACATGTTGCTCCATGTCTGGCGCCGGCAAGGCCGGGTAAGGCGACTCGCAGGCTCTGCGAACTGCGACGCAGTGCACACAAAAGCAATCCCAAAAATATCGAAAATTCCGGTATTGGGGAAAAATACCGGGATTGAAATACCAAATAAAAAAATTAGGGATCCCGGGATACCGAAATTTTGGGATCCCTAGATTGGATGCCCTACCGAGAAGTTCTGGCATAATCACATTGTTAAAAAACTTCATAGCAATAACGCTTCCTTTTTCCCAAAATACCTCATTGAAATGTATTCTTTCACGGAAAAAATGTTTACTACTCTATACCACAAAATCACAGTAATTAACTCCAGTAATAGCGAGTTGCATTTGTATCTCGTAGTAGTAGCCATGGTTATGATCTAATTTAAATTCTTCATCCTTTTTTTGTACACCTGCACATTTTAGAACATTTAGGTCATCTATGCCAATGTCCTTTGCGCAATAAAGACACTTAATTTCGACAACCCCCATTTTACCACCAAAAGGGCAAATTTAGATTACTATTTAAAATAGCATCTGCTTTTCCACTTAGATAACCAATATTAAATAATTAACGACACTAACTGTAGACCAATAATACTATTGTAATGTTAAACATATATCGAGTGAATATTCCGAAACTGAACATAGGCAATTAACATGGGAAAAAGGTTTTTCGCAGATTGCTGCTCCCCATTTTAACTTAGAGGGTTTATAATGACACCAATCGAAAGAAGAATTTTTTTCTCATCTAATGATATGCGAATTAGTTAATTTTCAGTTGTATTTCTCATAATTTTATCAAAAATTCGCAATAAATTCAATTCGGAAAATCATGTTGAGCCATGACTCGTAAGACAATAAACAGATTCAAACGTCACTCAAGTGACAGATTCAGTATGCCGTTGGCGACTATAATTTTAATATTTCCAATTTTCTTTACTGAAATCAATTGGAGAGCCCCCTGGAGAGAAGCGCAGCGCCGAGGCCCCCCATGGAGATGGGCGGAGCACCGAGGGGCCCTCTTGGAGAAGGGCGGAGTTCCGAGGGCCCCCTTGGAGAGGAACGGAGCTCCGAGGGCTCCCTTGGAGAGGGGCGAAGCCCCGGGGGCTCCCTGGAGGGTGGTGGAGCCCCGAGGGCTCTCTTGGAGAGGAGCGGAGCCCCGAGGGCCCCCTTCTTTGGTCAGGTGGACAGCAGAGGGAGGCAGGGGCGGAGTGTGTAACAGAACGGAATGGCCCAACGTAATAAGCCTAAAAATGGTGGTAAATTGATTAGGATAGACCGCGCAATAGCGCGCGCAGCCCAGTTTATTTTCGATAAAATAATAAAGAAATACAACTGAAAATTAACTAATTAGCATATCATTATATGAGAAAAAAAATCTTCTTTCGATTGGTGTCATTATAAACCCTCTAAGTTAAAATGGGGGGCAGCAATCTGCGAAAAACCTTTTCCCATGTTAATTGCCTATGTTCGGTTTTGGAATATTCACCCGGTATGTAAGAGAGTGATTATGCTGCACCGATTTGATGATTAAGTAGAATTTTAAACAGATTAGAGTTAAATTTCTCAGGTGAACAGGTTTTGAGATACTCCGGCAAAGAATTGTATAAATAAGCTATATCGTAAGAAAAGGATCGCTCATCCATTGCAGTTTTGTGATATGGAGGCGTAATTAAATTTCTATTTCGCGTATTAACACTATGAACATCACATCTAAATTCAATTTTATTAAGTAAATAAGAGGGTACTTTATTTGAGATAATTTTATGAAACAATGTGGCTGAATGAAGTATTCTACGATTGTGCATATTTAACCATTTAATTTCGTTATGTATGTATTTATCATTTTTGGGGAGACTTACGTCTAGCAAGTAGGCCTTTATAGGCCCTTTTTGCCAACCCCATGAACAAGGTCTAGGCATGCAGAGTACCAGGTACCTTTGTCCTACTTAGAATTTTGCCGAGACTAAGGAGTTCCAACCTTAGCAAGGGATATTTTACATGCTACACATCGTAGTAACATGGGACCCGAGGCTTTACATCACTTCCGAATGGTGGCATTCTGTAGAGGCTTTCATCCGCATTTTTTTATTTTTAAAAACCTCACCGGGATCGGGGATCGAACTCTCGACCCTTAGATCAGTAGCCAGAATGCTTACCACTGAGCTATGGAGCCCGGCTTAATTTCGTTAAGTTTATGTGTTATGTGATCAAATTTTCTAATACCATGAATAAACCTCAGGCATGTATTTAGCATATGCTAAATTCTTTTACTGTCCGCACTGTCTATGATTACATTTATTAAATTGTGCCATGGAAGAGACTGAAGGTCGTTATAGACCTCCTCATAATGAAAATTAGCAAAATCTCTGTAAGTATACAAAAAAACCTTTGCGATGCAATTTACATTTAATAGGATAGTTACAATAAACCAAACAGTGATCGGATAATCCATGTACATCAGTCGCACCGTAATTGACTATACATTTTTTATCGTTTACCAAAATAAGGTCCAGTAATGTAGAGCTGTTTTTATCATTTTTCAGTATTTTTATCATTTATAGATAACATATCTATGTTAAAATCACCCAGACACACTATCTCGTCCGTCATATGTGCAATAAGTTAAAAGGAGTCCTCCAAGGAGTCCAAGGTATCAATCAAGTCAGCGCATTCAAACTCCTGCCTTCGATAAACTGTTCCTATGACAACCGTTAAATTTTTTTAAATAATTTTGATCCACAACTGTTCAATAACTATACTACAACTTGCTGTAGGAATAATAGGAAATTGTAAATTTGTAAATCGATTAAGCAATTAATCAACATCAGCAGATACTGATGAACCTCAGAATTATTACTATAAACAAACTTTATACGACAACTCATAAAAATTAATATTTGATTAATAGAAGTAAAACTAAATATATTACCATAAAGACATTTGCAGCAACATAGCAATAAACTTAATAGCAGAAAGATTGACAAAATCTAAATGAAGTTATATTTGCGAAACAACCAAAATAACTGAAAGTAAACCACAAACTGTAAGTATAGAAATACAAATAAAAATTAAACAGGATTTACTTTGTGTTCTAAAAAATGCAAAAGAAAATATTTTCCATATAATTTTATAGAATTATCGATAGAAATATATAAAATGTTTTTTAAATCAATTTTATTCAAACATTCAAAGAACATTTTTAATTTTGGCTATTTTACTACGGGGACATCAAAAATGATTTCAAATCACGTGACCACATTTTTGAATTTAGCGCCAATATAATTTTGTTTCCACTAGTGGCAGCCCTGAAACACCTGAATGTTTTCGTAAACATCACTTGTAATATTCATTGACGTTCGTGGTGTTGGTTTTCTTGATTGCGTTTGTTGTCCGTGTGTTAATTATAAAACAAAGTGCTTGTCCGAGCTAATTATAAATTTGGAAGCTTGCTAAGGTATGTTGACAGTAACGACAAAACGCATTTGTAATACAGGACTGAACGTTTTAGGTTAAACAATGCCGTTTACTCAGGAGCAAGACGCAGTTATTTTGATGGCCCACTTCCGGAGTGGCACCCAAAATGCAGATGGTTCTTGGACGTATTCGTTACAGTCATGCATGCAACAGTTTCAGGAAGCATTCCCAGATGCCAATTTAGATTACGATACCTTTGTGAATCGCAGACATTATATCCTCCAAAGATTTAACACGAAGCATTGCCTTTGTAAGGGCAAGTCCACCGGTAGACCAACGCTACTAAATCAAGAAACTGTTGACGACATTCAAGCACGGATACAAAGAAGTCCTTCGAAATCGATTAAAAGATTATCAATGCAAACAGGTACGATCAAAATCTTATGTGTTACATACATGCAAATCGAAATAATTATGATTACAGAAATCGCCCTCAAAATATTGATCAATTAAAGGAAGCTATACAAGACGAAATTAACAACATTACGCCAGAGATTCTAATAAATTTTTTTGACAATGTTAAAAAACGTGTGAGATTGTGTCTAGAAAATAGTGGTAAACATTTCGAACACTTTTAATTAGTTACAGCAATATGTATAAGATAAGATTAACTTAAATTTTATAACTTTTATTTGCTATAATTATTTTGTTCTTATTAAAAACTGGAAGACGTTTTAATTTGGATTAATTTTCGCACCTTGTAATGAATGCATTTCATTAAAATCTGTTAAAAATTTTTGTTTTCTTTGTGTGCATTTAGTGCACATCGAACAAAATTTTAAAAATGTAATACCAAAACTGTTCTGTGAGTTTCTAATTTACTTCAGTTTCTGCATTATTATGAGACCCCACCAGACATGCTTAAAGTTACGCCACTGGATAATTGAAATTTTAAGTGTTGCCAACCGCCACGAATTATGTATAATGTGTTGCCTATATGGCGGGATCACGTGGTTTGAAATCATTGTTGATGTCCCTGTATTATCTTTTGCCCTCATATAAATCCTGCCATTTTTAGACCAAAGATATTTAATATTCTTCTCCTTTTTATAATCTCTAGCTGTCGCAAACAGCTGTCGATTTAACGATGAGAGAGATTCATTAATATACACAGAGTTATTGCTTTTTGCCATATCAACTAATTCCAAATTGATATCACTTAACTTCAGAGTACGTTTTATCTTTCTGCACCTTAGAAACTCCTCCTTGTCATTTCACGATGATTCCTCTCAATCATTTGAACATCCACTTTAAAAGAGAGAGCATTTCCTACTGGGCGTTTTGTTTGTCCATCTGCTGGTTTGGCAGTACGAGATGCGCTGGAACTGCGCTCGACTATGGCAACGATGTTCTCCTCCGCAGCAACAACCTGATAAATAACTCGTTCGTACTGAATGCTAAAGCTCTTGTAGTCGGATGGGGCAGCTATGTAAATCTCTCTGCAGCTTGGCTAGCGGTGGGCACTGTTGAACTACAGTTTGTATACTATGTAGAATCTGAAATCGCAATAGTTACTGAAGGTATTTACAGCTTCACTTTTAATAAATTCACCTCTAGCGCGCTATCCATCGCTTCGTATTGCTTTTTGGCTTCACTTACAGCTTCTTTCCATAGGATTGATAATAATGAAAATTATGCAGTGCGAAACGCATTGATTGCCTCTGTTTTTGCCAGATAAAATTTCCACGCAAATCTTAGGTTATGTCACACAAGAGCACACAAAATTAAAATGGAAAATATAAATAACGAATACTCACTTTTCTACAACTGAAATGAGGGTTTCCTTCTTCGTAAACTAAAGGCCAGCTGTCAACACGACGATTTTAGCCCTGTTGCCAGATTTACACTGTACGAAATGAATTTGTAGAAACGGTTTCAAAATGTACCAGATTCGTAGAATTGTACCAGGTCTGGAACGCTGCTAATATCAAGACCACGCCCAAAATGGTAACTACACATAGACCACGCGCATAAATGTTTGACCTTAGGAATTTTTCTGCTTTATTATAGAGTTATAATTATGATTATGATGTTAAGTCTTACAATGCTGGTATATTAACTGCTCTTTCTAATCGTATTGGAGATGTAGCATTATTAATTTCTATTGCTTGAATATTAAATTATGGTAGTTGAAATTATGTTTATTATTTAGATTTTATGAAAAATGATTTTAGTATAACTATTATTGGTTTATTAGTGGTTTTGGCTGCTTTAACTAAGAGAGCCTAAATTCCTTTTTCTTCTTGGTTACCTGCTGCAATGGCAGCTCCTACACCTGTTTCTTCATTAGTTCATTCTCCTACTTTAGTTACTGCTGGGGTTTATTTATTAATTCGGTTTAATTTTGCTTTAGGGGATAATGTTATATTATTTTTACTTTTTATTTCAAGAATAACTATATTTATGGCTGGTTTAGGGGCTAATTATGAATTTGACTTGAAGAAAATTATTATACTACTTTAAGACAACTTGGTTTAATAATAAGAATTTTGGCTTTAGGTGGATATAGTTTGGCTTTTTTTCATTTAACTCATGCTTTGTTTAAGGCTTTATTGTTTATGTGTGCTGGTTGTTTAATTCATAATCTAGGTAATTGTCAAAATATTCGCGAAGCCGGTCAACTCGGCGCCGCCATCTCGGCGCCGCCACTTCGGCGCAGCCATCTCGGCGCGGGGCCAGCTCGGCGCCGGGACAACTCGGGACGGAGCCATCTCGGCGCCAGCCAACTCGGCGCGAGGTTATCTCGGCGCCGAATTCAAATTTGTAAACTACATTGTGCACTGCGTAAGAAAATGATTATAAAAAAATAATAAAGTGAAAAAAAAATATTGAGAATTTCTTGGAAAATCAAACACTGACGACCAGAGGTGGTTGCAAAGTGATTACAAATGAACCAAATAAAAATTGTCACATGACTTCCGTTATCAGTAAAATTTTACGTGTTTTTTAAATAATTACGAAGCATGCATTTACGAGTCAAGATAGAGACACATTTTACGAAAAAAAGTTTTCTGGCCTTGAGATTGTTCAGTCACCTAAAACTACCACACAACAAAAAATCTCATTGAAATCTTGCTTAAATTCCGAAAAATTGCACTTTTTGGATTTACACAATTTTGAAAAACGCCATTTTCTAAGTAAAGTGCTTTTTATATGACAAATATTTCTTTAATGTTTATTTTCTAAATTAAATAATTTTATTTTTAACATTTTTTTTTATTATGAAATAAAAAACTTTTTGAAAAAAGTTTGTTTTTCCATAGCCGTCCTTGTTAAAAGTAAAATTCTTTGATATGGGACCTAAACATAAAAGATAATGTGAGAGATCAAAGTTGGCAGAGGATTTTGAAATTTGGTATGGGAGCCTAGATGTTGATTCTAAACAACTTCTCTTAATAACTTTTTGTCGTATTTGCTACATAAAAGACGCGCTACTCTACAGTAGTAGTTATTTACCTAACAAGTTCGTAATTTTCCCGAATGAACACTTTGTTTGCAGCACGACCGAAGGGAGTGCTGCATGTAGTGCGAATTCGGGAAAATTCTTCCCGAAGGAGTTAGGTACAATGTTTTTTGTAACGAATAACTGAACATATTTAAAAAAATAAATAAATAATTATTTAGTGTTTTACTAATTTACTGAGTTGACAGCACAAATCACTAAACTTTTATGCCAATCCTACGCACCTGTTAGTTTTTGTCGACGTGTACAGCGCCTCTGGTGTTTGCAGGCGCAATTAAACCAACGAGGGACAATCCTCTATACAGGGTGTCTCAAAATTAACGCCCATGCTTCTGGGATATGATTCAGGGCAGGGCTGTTCAACATGTGGCCCGCGGGCCGCATGCGGCCCTCCAGGTTATTTTTGCGGCCCGCGGATCGATATACACTATACTTTCAGGAAACATGAATCTAGAATATACATTATAAATAATTGAAAACAATTTAAAATAGGTACATATGACAAAGGTACAAAAATATATCATTAGTAAAAGAATTTTCATTTTATCTTTCAACATTGTGTTAGGAAACAGTCCCGCCCACTTCCGATGTAAGGCTTGTCTTGTCTGTTGTCTCAGTCTGGCAGTTGCCACCAACGCGAATGGTGCTGTAGCGATCAGACACCTGTTTTTGATTGTTTTTTAGTAGTGTTTTGTTCTTCTAGTTGTTAATTGTTGTTAACTAATGATTACTTTAACAGTTTTTACTTATCAGCGAATGTCATTTTATCTAGCTTACTTATCTCTGTAACGCTTGCTCCTGTATTAATTTTTTAATATACATAAAATGTATTTGAATTTGATACATGGCATAATCAAGTGCTGCATCAGTTCGACGCGTGAACTGGCGATAAGAAATTCTAGCCGTAATGCGCGTGGCGGCGAAGTATGAACGACCGCGTCGTTTCCTCTCCAGTGGAAGCTAGGGCAAGTATCCCGATAACGCGGCAGAAGAGGTATAAAAGAAGATTTCACTGCCAGTTCCAGTAACTTGAGAAAATTCCTCCTTGAATCCACCAGTCCTGATCCTGTCCTGTCCTTTTCCACCTGGGCCTTCCGGTCTGACTCGCTGAACTGTTTAAGGGAGTAGGCCTCCAACTCTTACCAGACCAGGCTTCAAGGGAAATGACGTGTGGTACTGTCAGCCCGAGAAGTTCAAATTTTCCACAAGAGCAAGACCGCTAGAATTCGATTTTACCTTGATTGTTGAACTTTCTTGGAAAATCGAATCCCTGAGGCTTTAACCCTGTCTTAATACGCTGTACTGTCTTGCAAGGCTAACTGCTTAAAAAAAAATTTCGACCGCCTAATCTTTAAACGCAAATCCCGGCGCCTCGAGAGGTGGAATACTCCACATAACCTCATTTTACTAATAATTAAACCTGTAACCTGTAGGAATCGCAGCCTCTACCCCGCTTATGAGCAACTAGAGTCCTGTAGCTGCCCATCATGAACTCACCTGAAGGGCCCCTTTTTGGTCATTAAAAGGCGAATTCCTGGATTTCGACATTCGATTCCGCAGCCCACAAATTCCCTGCCGGGGGAATGTCAACATCATTTTCCGGCTCAACGCGAATAAATTTCATCTGCAGAATTTGACACCGCGCTCGCCCCAAGAACGACGCCTAGCCGTCGTAAGATATCAGCAACCTCTGCACCAGGATTTAGACACTAACCCCCCCCCCCCAGGTAACTCTTAAAATCGCTAAAACTACCAATAGAGACCCGCAACACTCGCCGGTGCATTGGATTGCAGCTTGACCCACGAAACAAGACACCGTTCCAGAAGAACATGTTAATTTTAAATAATGTACAACTCAGAGTTATTTTTAATTAATCATTCTAACTAGCTAAAAACATTATATTTGTTTTGGTAATTATCTGGTGTTTTACCTAATCGAATATATATTTGAGTGAAAGTATTTCTCCGACTTGAGCTTAACCCGAGGGTAAATCTTTGACGCCCTTAGCAAGGGGGTGAAACGTCACAGCTCTATACGTCAATTTACATTAGTTGATGCAATTTTTTTCTTTTGTCGGTAGCTCAAGAACGGAAAGGAATTAACCTTAAGTAAATATGATTTTTTTAAATTTTAGAACATATGGTGTAAGTTTGTCGGTTACCTCGGGAAACACCCTGTATATCTCTTTTATATTTCAATGCTTTTTGTAATGTAACCTAAGCTTCATGAATAAATAAAGATTAGTATTGAAATATATACGTTTTATATTTATTACAAATCACCCACAAAGTCGCATACCACATATTTTATGATGCGGCCCTCATAACCTTCAATTTTTTTACAGTGGCCCTTGGGCCCCTTGAAGTTGGACAGCTCTGATTCAGGGGACTAAAAGAAATCGAAAATGAAGGGTGGAAAAATTTTTCGTTTGTTTTTTGTTATCGAGTTATCAACAAAAAACATATCGACGTAATCACGATTGCAATAGTGTCGTTCCATTTTAAAAACACAAAACAAACAAAAAATACTTATCAATATGACAGAACGATTAATAAATTTTTAACATCGCTATAGCCACTTTATTGAATTATGTTACACAACAAATTAAAGCGACGCGACGATAATAGTTATTATTTACATTTTCATCAATAACTCGATAACAAATGACAATCGGAAAATGTTTCACTCTTCATTTTTAATTTCTTTTAGCCCTCTGAATCGGATCCCAGAAGCATGGGCGTCAATTTTGAGACACCCTGTATAATAAAGGAGAACGATCCAGACGTGTGTCCCGAGGGCCCCCTTGGAGAGGGGCAGAGCCCCGACGGCCCCCTTAGAGATGTATATACAGGGTGATTTTTAAGTTGATTCTTTCCTTTTGCCAGGATATAAAGCTAAAAAAAGCAAGCCATTTACCACTTTTGCGAAATATCAAAACTAATAGAGGTACAAGGTGTTAAAGTTTCAAAGTATGAACTAAAATTACTTAACGAAAATTAAACTAAACCAAATCTAACTTAAATGATCAAAATTATCAGCATTCGCTTTTACACACACATTTCGCGTATAAGAGCGATGCGGCAGCGGCATTTTGACGACACTCCCAGTAAATAATAAGCATATTCACTCATTCATTATTTTCATAAACATGAGCCATTATTGCAGCAATAACATTAAGAAAATTACAATGGAAAACTAGTTGACAGATCATTGCTTGACAACAGAGATTAACAAAAATAAAATTGTCCAGCCGCCTTTGCGCCAAAGTTTAGTTTTTAATTTGAAACTTTGACACCCTGTACCTCAGTTAGTTTTGATATTTGGGAAAAGTGGTAAATAACAAAATACTTATTTTTTTAGCTTTATTTCCTGGTAAACGGAAAGAATCAACTTAAAAATTACCCTGTATATAGGGTGTCCAGAAAATACATGTACAACGGAAGACCACCATATATACAAAGTTGCTTAGTTTAGTCGCTAGAGGGCTTTAAAAATGATTAATTTTTTTAAATGCTTTAACCCCCTGAATAATCACTTATAATACCATGAGTAGTCAAAGATATGTCGAATATTTTGCCGTGGTATCACGAATGTCCATTGCGCTTAGTATCGATTAGGACGAGTGCGCCAGCACGAGTACTAATTTTAAGCGCAATGGACATGAGTAGTGATACCATCGCAAAAATATTCTACTTAACTTTGACTAAGAATGGTATTCGAGAGACTATTCACTGAACCAAACTACTTTTTCAAATTAGTTTTCAGTAAATCTAGCACGAAACTACGCAATTTCTATAGTAACAGAACACTAATATTGACTTTTTCTAATAAATTTGTTAAATTTGTTTAAAATATTTACTATACCACTAGTGAAAATTGTCGATTATTTTCACTAGCGAAAATTGTCAAAAAATATTCACTATACCACTAGTGAAAATTGTCGATTATTTTCACTAGTGAAAATTGTCAATATAGTTAATTTTTATTGGCTCAAAGACGTCAAATCTTGTATTTTTATTGGTCAGTTTTTGGTAGATGACAAGTGAGTTGAATAGTCACTACAATTTTACTTTAATTTAGAAGCTTTCCTCTCTTACAATATTTTAGTTGGGTGAACGGTTTAGCCACAAAAAAAGTATTTTCTAAATTCCTAAAAGCCTAGTGTTAAGTAACAGTTACTGATTCAGGCTTGTAGAAATTTAGAAACTATTTATGTGGCTAAACCGTTTACCCAACAAAAATTTTGTAAGAGCGGAAATAGCTTCTAAATTAAAGTAGCTATTCACAAAAAAACATTGGTAGTGATTATACAGGTGGTTAAAAAAATATGGATGGATAACTTATTGTAACGTTCTTAAACACCCTGTAATTTTCGAAATTAAAGTTTATTCCACAAAGTTGTAGTTTACTGGTACAAACGCATGGCTAAAACATGAATAAAATCTATCAAAGGTTTTTCGACTTATTTGAAAAATTTAAAAAAGGCTAATCATTTTTGAAGACCTCTAGCGCCTAAACTAAGCAACTTTGTATACAGGGTGTCAGGAAAGTCAACCGTGGCACTTCTGGAGCTGCTAAGAGACGCTATATGGAGTCGAAAAGTCCTAATCCATTTTTGGCTTAGAAGCATAATTTCTTCAGAATTCACTGTTGAAATTGGTACCGCAAATTTTGTGAACCGCTGTATGGTACCTACTGCATTTTTGTGTTTTTGATGTTTTTTTGTCAATTAATTAATGTCAATGTAATAAATAATTGCGTGTTTTACTTTTGTAGTAAAAATATACACCGTGCAGGAGTATGCTGATATGTTTTTTGTGTATGGTGTTCTGGTGCTGTTGGGTCTGTGAGTACGTCGATATTTTGTCTTCATTGTTAGATTTAAAATTATCAAACTCCCTTTTAAAAGTGTTCTAAAAGCTAATAAATTATGTATGTAGACGGTATATGTGACAATTGTTTTCCCAGCCTATCTCAAGACACTGCGTCAAGCTTCCAATTTAAGGCAAAGTACAGCAGTTCTCAAATTTTTCTTTCCATTTTCAACATTCGTTTTTACGAAAACTATGCTTCTAAGCCAAATATGAATTAGAACTTTTCGACTCCATATAGCGCCCCTAGTATCTCCAGAAGTGACAATGTTGACTTTCCTGACACCCTGTATAGGTAAGTTGAATTAAATCATCATACTTTGGGCCAAGGAACTTGTGGTCTTTCGTTGTACACGTATTTTCCGGACACCCTGTATACAGTGTGTCCCCGGATAGGTGAAACGACTCTTGTAAAAGGTAAAAAATTCTCGATTTAAATTTTCATTTTTTGGGGTTCAGCTCTGCTTGGTTAAAGGCGAATTTCGAACAGCATTTCAGTTTGGAAAAATCAAGTATGCCTTTGAAGTGTTCAAAAAACCTATTTTACTGTAGAGTAGCGTGCCTTTTATGTAGAAAATACGACAAAAAGTTATTAAGAAAAATTGTTTAGAATCAACATGTAGGCTCCTATACCAAAATTGTTTAGGTCCCATATCAAAGAATTTTACTTTTAACAAAAACTGCTATGGAAAAACAAATATTTTTAACAAAGTTTTTTATTTCATAATAAATTTCAATGCATGTTTCGTAATTATTTTAAAAAAATGTAAAATTTTACTGATAACGGAAGTCATGTGACAACTTTTGTTTGGCCCATTTGTAATCACTTTGCAATTACCTTTGGTCGTTAGTGTTTGATTTTCCAAGAAATTCTAAATATTTTGTTTTCATTTGATGCCAGCTTTTTGGGGATCACTTTATTTATTATTTGTTTATTATTTACTTACGTAGTCCACACTGTAGTTTGCGAATTTAAATTCGGCGCCGAGATGGCCTCGCGCCGAGTTGGCTGGCGCCGAGATGGCTCCGCGCCGAATTGTCCCTGCGCCTAGCTGGCCCCGCGCCGAGATGGCGGCGCCGAGATGGCGGCGCCGAGTTGTCCTAGACTCAGATATTCGTTATATGGGGGTTTTTATTAATCAAATACCATTAACTTGTTGTTTTTTTAATATTTCTATTTTTTCTTTATGTGGATTATCTTTTTATCGGGATTTTATTCAAAGGATCTCATTTTAGAAGTTTTTTCAATAAGGTATTTGAATTTATTTATTTATTTAATTTTTTATTTTTCTACAGGTTTAACTGTTTGTTATTCTGTTCGTTTAAGTTATTATACTTTATTTGGTGATTATAATTATTATAGTTTACATCATCTTAGGGACAGTGGATTAATTACATTAAAGGGTATATCTGGATTAATTTTTTTAGTTGTATTTTGGGATAGAATACTTATTTGGGTAATGTTTCCTACCTCTTATTTTATTTGTTTACCTGATTTAATGAAAATAATAGTTTTAGTTGTTATAATTCTTGGAATTATTTTTGGTTATGGGTTTTTTAAGTTTATATTAAATTATAATCTTAAGGCTATGAAGTTTATAACTTCTAAGTTGTTTTTTTCTTCTATATGAAATCTTCTTTATTTATCTACTTTCGGGGTTAATTATTACCCAGTTTTATTGGGTCGTGTATATTATAAAAGTTTTGATCATGGTTGATCAGAATTTTTTGGAAGGCAAAATATTTATTTAAATATGAGTGCTGGTTCTTCGTTTTTACATATTTTGTTTAATAATAATTTAAAAATGTTTATTTCTTTACTTGTTGTTTGAATTATTTATTTATTTTTTTTTATACTTTAATAGCTTATTTAGAGAGCATGATATTGAAGATATTAAGGAGATTTTAAATCTTAAAGTATTTATAAAAATTTACTTTTAATTTTACAATGAAAATGTAATGTTTTATTTTAAACTATATAAATTTAATAGAAATATTAACGGAGTTTCACTGCTAAAGATTAAAGTTAAAGGTTTTTCTTATATCTTATATTTCTTTAATTGAAGAAATTGTCTTATTGATATCATTAACAGTGATATAGCTCTATTTTGGTTTCAATTAAAATTTTAAATAAGGATGATTACTTTATCATCAAAGGGTTAGGTCGACATTAACTACAATTATTGTTTCTTATTTAAGATAAGTTGATTATATCAATATTTTTTAAATGCAAGTTAAATGTTTTTATTAAACTATTATCCTAATAAGCTCAATTTAGTGCACCTTGTTTTCATTCATGATATAATCCAATTAGAAGAATAAATAAAAATACTCTTATTACCGTTGAGAAGTTAATTAAATTAGAAATTTTTATTGTAATAATAAGAGGTAATAGTAAGGTGATTTCTATATCAAAGATTAGAAAAATTACTGCAATAAGAAGGAATTGAAGTGAAAATGGAATTCGTGCTGATGATTTAGAGTCAAATCCGCATTCAAATGGGGATCTTTTTTCTCAATCAATAAATGTTTTTTTGAGATGATATTTGCAATTATTATTATGAGTATTTTAATAATATAAATTAATATTGAAATTGTTGTTATTATAAATATTATTTATACTAATTTTTAATTAGATCTTTAATTGGAAGATAAAAATAATCTTATATACTATATAAATATCAACTTCATCAATAGATAGAAATGTAAAGGAATAATCATACTACATCAACAAAGTGCCAATATCATGCAGCTGCTTCAAATCCGAAGTGGTGAATGGGGGAGAAATGATTAAATACTTGTCGTAAAAAGCATACTGTTAAAAAGATTGTTCCAATAATTACATGTAATCCATGAAATCCTGTTGCTATGAAAAATGATGATCCGTAAACTGAATCTGCAATAGTAAATGGTGATTCGTAGTATTCGTATGCCTGAAGTATAGTAAAATAAATTCCTAATACGATTGTTAATGCTAATCTATAAACAGCTTGTTTGTAATCATTTTCTGTTAATCTGTGATGTGCTCATGTTACAGTGATTCCTGATGAAATTAGGATTAAGGTATTTAGTAAAGGAATTTGAATAGGGTTAAATGTTTGGATTCCTTTTGGAGGTCAAATTATTCCTAGTTCAATAGAGGGGGTTAATCTTCTGTGGAAGAATCCTCAGAAGAATGAAACAAAGAATAGAACCTCTGATGTAATAAATAAAATTATTCCTCATCGTAATCCCAGTGCAACAGCTGTTGTGTGTAGTCTTTGAAATGTTCCTTCTCGTGTGATATCACGTCATCATTGGTATATAATTAGTAATGTATTAATAAATCCTAATAAAAATAAAGATACTTCATATATATGGAATCATTTGATTAATCCTATTATTATTGTTATTGCTCTAAATGCCCCTAGAATTGGTCATGGGCTAACGTCTACTAAATGAAATGGGTGATTTTTATGCGAATTCATTAGTTCACTTCTCTAGAGTATAATGTTCTTAAAATTTAAAATACATAGCATTGAATTACTGCTACAGCAGATTCTAGAATTAATAGTAAAAGTTGTGTCATAATTAATAAATTGATTATTACCAATGAAAGTTTTGTTTCGGTGTTTCCAAGTAGAGTTAATAGTAGGTGTCCTGCAATTATATTTGCAGTTAATCGAATAGCTAATGTTCCTGGTCAAATGACATTTCTAATTGTTTCAATACAGACTATAAATGGTATAAGGACTGGGGGAGTTCCTTGTGGAACTAGGTGGGCAAATATATGTATGGTATTATTAATTCATCCCGTAAATTATGAATCTTACCCATAAAGGTAAGGCTAAGGATAGTGTTAGTACTAGATGTCTTGTTCTTGAGAAGATATATGGAAATAAAGATAAAACATTATTAAATAAGATTATTGAAAATAATGAAATGAAAATAAGTGTTGATCCCTTTATTTTATTAATTTTAAGTAGAATTTTAAATTCATTGTGTAATGTTGATGTAATTTTTACTCATATGAAGTTAATTCGAGATGGGATTAGTCAAAATATACTTGGAAGAAAAATTAGTCCTAATAGAGTTCTTGATCAGTTTAGTGATAAATTAGTTCTTGTTGCTGGGTCAAAGGTTGAGAATAGATTTGTTATCATTTTCAGTTAATAGATTTTAGTTTTGGTGTTCTTTTTGATTGTGTATTTCTGTATATGAAAGAGAAATAATTTAATGAATTTAAGATTAGGAATGTTATTACGAATAAAATAAATAAATTTAATCAACTCAAAGGGGCTATTTGTGGAATCAAAAATTATTAATTTTAATTAATAATTTTAACTTGACAAGCTAATGTTATATTTTAGTTAAATTTTTCATTAGAAGTAGTTGCCAATCTACTATAGAGTGGTTTAAGAGACCATTACTTGCTTTCAGTCATCTAATGAATAAGATTTAATTCAGTTAATAAACCTCTTTGGAGAAATTCTCTCGATTACGATTGGTATAAATCTATGGTTAGTTCCGCAAATTTCTGAACATTGGCCATAAAAAATTCCTGATCGATTTAAGAAAAAAGTTGTTTGATTTAGTCGTCCAGGTGAGGCATCAATTTTAACTCCTGCTGATGGAATTGCTCAGCAGTGAATTACATCCGTTGAAGATACTATTATTCGAATTTGTGACTTGAAAGGTAGGGGAAGTCGATTATAACATCTAGCAGACGAAAATTAAATGGTTTTATTTCATTTATTGGAATTATATAGGAATCAAAATCAATGGATTCAAAGTCTGATAATTCGTAGGATCAATATCATTGATGTCCATTTGATTTGTTGATACTAGTGGACAATTGATTTCATCTAATAAATATAAAATTTGTAAAGATGGTAGTGCAATAAAAATTAATGTAACTGCTGGGGCAATACTTCAGATTAATTCAATTGTTTGTCCTTCTAGAAGAAAACGGTTGATATATTTATTTGTAAAGAGTGTTGCTATGATATATCTAACAATTAATGTAATTATTACTAGGATTATTATTGTATGATCATGAAAGAATGTTAATTGTTCTATTAGTGGTGAGGCTCTATCTTGAGCATTAATGTTTAGTCAGGTTGCCATGTTTATTCTAAAAAAAGCTTTGCTTTATATATGAAGCTTAAATTCATCGCACTATTCTGCCATATTAGAATAAAGTTAGTTTGTTAGTAAGGTAATTCAGAATATCTATGCTCAGCTGGGGGATATTTTTGTAATCATTCAATTGATGATGATATTTGATTTGAAAATACATTTTTACGTAATGATGTTATTCT
Organism: Agriotes lineatus; assembly: GCA_940337035.1. Taxonomy (NCBI): domain Eukaryota; kingdom Metazoa; phylum Arthropoda; class Insecta; order Coleoptera; family Elateridae; genus Agriotes; species Agriotes lineatus. The sequence goes on along the minus strand of CALNHX010001633.1, from coordinate 94,002 downwards.
TTCTCATATAATGAAATGAAGAATAAAATTCTAACTGTGGAGATTAATGATCCTACTGATGAAATTAAATTTCATGATAAGTAGGCATCAGGATAATCTGAATATCGTCGTGGTATTCCTCTTAACCCTAAAAAGTGTTGAGGGAAGAATGTTATGTTTACTCCAATGAATATTGTAAAGAATTGTACTTTAGTAATTTATTATTTAATGAAAATCCTGTGGATAGAGGGAATCAGTGGATTAATCCTCCTATAATGGCGAATACTGCACCTATTGATAGAACATAATCGAGATGGGCAACCACATAATAGGTATCATGTAGGATAATATCAATAGAGGAATTAGCTAATACAACTCCTGTTAATCCTCCTACGGTGAATAAGAAAATAAAGCCTAGTGCTCATAGTATTTGGGGTGAATAGTTAATTTGAGTTCCGTGTAGTGTAGCTAGTCATCTAAAAATTTTAATTTCTGTTGGAACAGCAATAATTATTGTTGCTGAGGTAAAATATGCTCGGTTGTCTACATCTATTCCTACAGTAAATATATGATGAGCTCAGACTACAAATCCAAGAAGTCCAATTGCTATTATAGCGTAAATTATTCCAATTGAACCAAATGTTTCCTTTTTTCCTCTTTCTTGACTAACAATATGGGAGATTATTCCAAATCCAGGTAGAATTAGAATGTATACTTCTGGGTGCCCAAAGAATCAAAATAAGTGTTGGTAGAGAATAGGGTCTCCTCCTCCTGCCGGGTCAAAAAATGATGTATTTAAGTTTCGGTCAGTTAGTAATATTGTAATTGCTCCAGCCAAAACGGGTAAGGATAAAAGAAGTAACAGTGCAGTAATCGCTACTGCTCAAACGAATAAAGGTATTCGATCAAATGTAATTCCTGTTGATCGTATATTAATTACCGTTGAAATAAAATTTACTGCTCCTAGAATTGATGAGATTCCCGCTAAGTGTAATCTGAAAATTGCTAGATCTACTGATGATCCTCTATGGGCAATATTTGATGAAAGTGGGGGGTACACAGTTCATCCTGTTCCTGCACCATTTTCAACAATTCTTCTTATTAAAAGCAGAGAGAGGGAAGGGGGTAAAAATCAGAATCTTATATTGTTTATTCGTGGGAATGCTATATCTGGGGCACTTAATATTAATGGGACTAATCAGTTTCCAAATCCCCCAATTATGATAGGCATTACTATAAAGCAAATTATGATGCTTTACTTTTTTTTTTCAGTTTGTATATCGTCGTGGTATGAGTATTTTAGAAGAATTAATAATACTCAATAAGTATAATTATAGTTTATTTTTGGTTTGCTTTTTAAGTATTTGTTAATTTGAATACGGATTAAAGTTTCATTTGCGTAATAAATGCAATCTTATGACAAAAGACACCGACATAATTAATACACATTAAAATCCAAATAACTGTTCAGCTTTATGTTTAACATTAAATATCTCGAAAAATAATGACTTTATCGTTACGAAGGAAGAGTATGTTATTCACATAAAAGGTATTGAAGAATCGAAACATTGTGCTAAAATGGCAATTCCGCCAGTGGCGTAGAATTTGGGAGGGCTCAACCAATCACTTGCCCCTGTCATACGCTTCTGGTAGTAACCAGAAACGTTTATTTAACATAATTTAGCATGGTTTACAGTGTCTACACTTTCTGCCAAATATGATACGGATACGTCAAATAGTTTTAAAGTAATGGAGAAAAATCATTTTTAAATTTTTAAATAAAACACCCTATATCTCAGTAAGGAACCACATTTTATCTAAGTGATTTGGGTTAAATATTAATATTTTGAGTCCAGAATTCTACAGTTAAAATATTTCCAATTATTAATGAAACACCCTGTATATTCTTAAATGGGAGCAAATTGTCTATAAGACAGGCAAAGGAATTTTACGAAATCTGCACTTGTGTAACGGTAGCGATATTCAACTTTTTTTTTCAAATGAGACGCTATACTTTTTCTCAATGTTTCTAATAATACTTTTTATTCTCTTTACAACCATGTAAACATATATGGGTGTTACATCAGAAAATTTTTGAGAAAAAGACAATTCAAAGTTTAAGCATGGTTTGCCATAGAAATCACTGATTTTAGTAAATTTTATCTAGTCGGCGATGAAAACAATAGCGTAATTTAAAAAATATATTATTTATGTACATATAACGTTAATTAGCTTTATGCTAACAATTAATTAGTTATACATAACTACAAAAATTGTTCAAAATTGCCTCCGTTGTTATTTGAGCAAAGCTCTAAACGATGCAGAAGATGTCTGGTTGTCGTTTCTAATAAAGTTTCTCTAGTAATGTTTGCACATTCTGCTCTTATTCGGTTTTTTAAGTCATCCACATTTAAGAGAGGCAATTTATAAACGCGTTCCTTTAAATTGCCCCACAGGAAAAAGTCTAAAGGTGTGAGGTCAGGAGAACGAGCTGGCCATTCTACTGGACCGTATGTTCCCATCCACTGCTGTGGAAAATTAGCATCTAAGTAATTCCGTACAATAGCGCTGTTATGTGCTGGAGCACCATCATGTTGATAAAACATGTTCAGTCTTGTACGAAGAGGTACAGTTGCGGCCAACTCAAAGTGCACGGCAGATTTTTAGCTTGTAATACGATATTCTAATCATAGACGTCGAGTTTTGACGTTTACATTTGTCATCAATTGTCATAGAACTGAAAACTCGGAAAATTCCCAGACATTTGTCAGAAGCAGAGAAAATGCGAGCTATTACTCGTACAAAACTGGAAGAGAACTGGTCGCTGAGTCGAGTCGCAACAGATTTGCATGTGAGCAAGAGCTGCACTTTCAAAATTAAAAATCGTTGGCAGCAGAGACTTCTGCAAGAAAAGTTTTTTTAACACCAGAGAACAAAGAATGAAGAGTACAATTTGCAACCGTTTATTTGAATGAGATCGACGACTTTTTGAACACGACTGTTTTCTCAGGTGAAAAGGTATTTCAATCATTTACCAATTGACGATTAAGGGTGTGTAGACCACAAAATTCAAGATTTGAGAAGGAATATTATGTTCAACCCTTAAGGAGTAGGTAGTGGACGATTCTCTGTAAACGTATGGGGATGGATCAATGCTCACGGATCTGGGGCATGCTATAGAATTAATGGTCGACTGAATGCTGAAAATTATCGCAAAATTTTGCAAAATGTGATGCTGCCATCTGTAAAGAGGTCCTTCCTAATCAATTTACTTTTCAACAGGAAAGATGTTACCTAATTAATTAATTTTGTCTATGTTAACGTAATTGATAACATTATTTTCACAAGATAACTGTCCTGTGCATACAGCAGGGGTTGTTCATTGATGGTTTGATGAGAATAATATCAATTTATTACAATGGCCTGCAAGAAGTCCAGACTTGAATCCCATCGAAAATGTTTGGGGCTATTTAACTACAAAAATTTATACCAGGGATTTTGCACCAAACAAAACCGATGAATTATGGGAAAGAATAAGAAATGCTTGGAAGGAACTGAAAGAAGGATACAATATGGAAGCATTGGTCAACTCTATGCGAAACAAACTGCAAGGCGTAGTAGCAATTGAATACTGATACATATTTATTAAATACATATTATTATATAGTTTGGTTACTTGTGAAACTTTGCTAAAATACAAACATTAAAAAAGTAATACCTATTCTTATAACCACAAGCAACGCCACTGGAGAAACCCCCATTTAATAAGCCGAAAAATCGCAAAAATAACCATAGTAACAAAAAACCGTGCACTTTGAGGTGTCCGTAACTGTACATCTTCCATTAGCTCCGGCAATACGTTGTTCAGAAAGTGCAAGTAGCGATTTCCAGTTAAAGTTCCTTCGTAAAAATACGGTCCTACTAGATAACCATCAAGTATCCCACACCAGACATTAATTCCGAAAACACGTTGATTATTCCTTTCTCTCAGCCAGTGTGGCTGTTCCGTGCACCAGTATCTAGTATTTTGTGTCGAAACCAATCCATTATTATGGAATCGACTTTCATCAGACCACAATATTCGTCTCAAGAAATTATGTTGTTGAGTACACTGCACAAGGATCCAAGCAATAAACGTAAGTCTCCTGTCCGGATCTTCAGGGTAAAGTTTATGTACGCGAACACATTTGTATGGTCTGTACCTGTTTTGTTTTAAAATGCGCTGCACTGACGATTTCGAAATGCCGCATTCTGAGGCTACTTGCCTTAAGGAAGATGTAGGATTGACTTCCATATACCCAAGAACAGCTACTGTATGTTCTTCATTAGCAACACGTCTGTTCGCATTAAGCGGTATTCTTCTGTTTACTGAAAACGATCCATGTTCCCGGAGATTATGTTACAAACCTCTAAACTAATTATGATCAGGATGCCTTCTATCTGGATATTGCTCTCTGTATCTTCTAGCTGCCTCTCTTGAGTTACGCCCACACAAACCGTACATTAGTATCATGTCACGTTTTTCGGAATTAGAGTAATTCATAATTATCAAAACAAACAGAATGATAATTGCTTAAATTAACTTGACAACATAAATTGACAGATTTGCGTTAATAAACAAATGCATAAACTAATATTTGTCTAAACTAGGCTATTGTTTCCATTGCCGACTAGATATAATTTACAAAAATCAGTGATTTCCATGGCAAACCATGCTTAAACCTTGAATTGTATTTTTCTCAAAAATTTTCTGATGTAACACCCATATATGTTTACATGGTTGTAAAGAATATAAAAATTATTATTAGAAAAATTGAAAAAAAGTATAGGGTCTCATTTGAAAAAAAAAGTTGAATATCGCTACCATTACACAAGTGCAGATCTTGTAAAATTTCTTTGGCTGTCTTATAGACAAATTGCTCCCATTTAAGAATATATATAGTTTAATATAGTTATTTTTAAAAATAACAAAGTTATAGGCCTGGGAAGTGAAGTCTGGGACACCCTGTATATCTTCGTAAGTTATTAATACTTTTAAATATTTAATATAACAGAGAAACTTTTCAAACATGCAATTAATAATTTTTGCAATCTACAAAGTGTAAATATTTTGTTTTTCAAAGGAATATTTAATACGTTAATTATTATTGAAGATATGAATATTTCCAATTTGTACCGTTTTTTTGGCCCACTGTGTAATTACTTAATACAGTGGAATCTTGAAGGGACAGGAAAAAAACTTGAACTGGGAGGGTTCAATTCCTATAGGTTGGGGTAAATTAGTGCAAAAAATTAACTCTGCTGTGTATACAACATAGAGCATGTATACAGAACACATAGCATAATTAGATTATTAATTAAACATTGACATCCACCAAATTCTTCTGCTTTTAATACAATTAAAAGATTTGACTTCTCATCCTTTTAGACTGTAATTCATCATGGCTTAAGCTGCTGCAGCAATGAAAACAATCCGATTAACATATTTAACCTCCGCAGTTAATAACGGGTGTTCATAAACAGTCGTCATCCCAGTAGGTTTTGACTTCAGAAACGTATGTCTATTAAAATTGAGAAAAAATGCGCTATGACAGTACTCAATGACGTTTCATTGTGTTGCACGAATTAATCAAAGACATAACATTTTGTTTTTCAAAGCAACTGGGATGACGACTGTTTATGAACACCCGATAGTATTGTTGAATATTTTTGATTCAATAAATTTTTTATTCAATACATTTTTGATAACGTGTTACAGCGAATTCGAAATTCGCACTAGCAAATAGACATTAAAAAATTAATTAGGCATTCTTATTTAAGTGGTTTTATTGGCAGTTATAATATAAATAACTGATTTTGTAACATTTTACTTTCCGTGACTAATGTTTGCCATCTATATTTCTATCTGACAATATACATATGTAAAACATATATAATGCGAAAACAATAATAGCTTTCCACATCCACTAATGTATTCTGATAGAATGCAAATTTGAAACATGCAATTTAAGCCATTTCGCAATTCATATTTACTTGATTTGTAGTGCCAGAGGGAATGTATGGTTAAAGCTTTTTACGATGTGGAAGTCTTTATTTACTGTAAGTAGAGATCACACTACTTGTCTGTAATGATAAGGTCTGTATTGCCACATACGTTACGAATATCCTTAATGATATCGTTTAATATTAACGGTACCAATAAAAGTCAAATCTCTATTACTAAACTTCTTAGTGTACTAGGAAGTAGAGAATAATTAGCAGAAATAAATGCTAAATAGTTTTGTAAACCTTTTTTGTCGATTTAAGTAAAGCCGCCGAATCTTCATCTAAATTTGTAGCAAAACGAAAGTTTTTTACGTTCAGTTACGGACGATTTCACTGACCTATGATTCATGAAATATTCTGTTTGTTCAGAAAAACGGAAACTGTCCTTTAAATCTAAAATGATAGATAATTCTTTGTCACACGTCAATCACTATCGACGAAACACATTTTGCAAACCGTAATTAAGGTAATAGCATTTTCTAGGAATATATATTCAAACTGTGTACCATTTAATAAAAAAACTATAAAGGGCTCTACACTGAATTTCCCTCGTGGGAATTACATCAATTTTCAAATACAAAAAAAAAACATTGCAGTCGTGGGATTCGAACTCACGATTCTAGGCGTTCATCCAAGCGGAATCCGATTAGTGACTTCTAGTCCGCTTCAACCGCTAGCCCACGACGGAACATCGGTTGGACTTGCTTTTGGCTGTATTATACAGGGCCCGTCGATCGCTACACATGTCCATCTGTTTACCCTGTATATATTTGGTCCCATTTTCATCAAGGGTAAAAACCTAAGCTATGTGCAAATTATTACTTTTATCTATTTTTGTGTTAAAGCAAAGATATACAACATTTTATTCGTTAAGGTGCTCACGCCAAAAGCATATTCTGTTTCGAGCCAGGTAAACATACATAAGTATGGTCATTAATTTAAATGGGTGTATACTGATCTCAGTAGAAGTACATTGCACTATAACACACACAATTAATCTCGTACGGAAGAAACATTTTGCATTAGATCAGCTACAGGCTTTTGAAAACTACTGGCTAAATCAATAAGAGTACATTAACCATAAGCACCAAATCGGATTGAAATAGCCAAACAACTTAAAATTCGGTCTTGGCGTAACCACCTGTGCGAACTGTACTAACAGAAGTTCATTCCAGTGACCGTCAATTAGTTTAAGTACTGAAATGTTATAATTCTTTGTGGAATTATTATTAACCTTATGGAAAGTGGTTTTGTTTGATGTCTTCTAACTACCTAAATGTAATGACAATACTTGTAAATCAATCTGCATAATCCCCCTGCAAAATATCGTGTACCTCCAACAATTTTCTTTTGGGTTATACCGCCAACTGGCGTACAGATGGACCGCCGTACACACGGACAAATGGACAGATAGACAAACGGAATTGAGAAAACATGTATTTCGTCATCTAGGGACTTTGAAATGTAAAGATATGAATAATTTTGGTATGTGATTTTTCACGATTACAAAATTATAATACTTTCTCTGTCTTTTTGAAATAGGAAGTAAATATCAAAATAAAGTTAATAATAATATGAAACTAGACGTTACTAGTAGACAGAACTTTATCAAAATGATAATTAGAATGGCGATAGCGGCGTATTAATAGTTATTAGGAATTGATGAAAGCACAGGACAATTTCACCGCTTTCTTCGTACGCCGTCAGTTAATTTTGAAATCCTCATTAATATATCGGGCATAAAATGCACAAGAAGAGGCGGATCGCCGATACACAACGCGGAACACAAATTTGTGCTTCGAAAAATAATGCACCTGAATAAGTGCCTTACATTTTGAAATACAACTCACAATGTAAACATTTATTAATGTGGGCGCTCCTAAATATACTAATTTGTCAAAAATCCAAACCACACAAATATTGAACAACCGCTAAATATGTATTTTGACAGCTAAGCTGTAATCTTCGGTAGTCAGTTTTTGATTTGGTGAAGATCATATCTTCAGCCAATCTTGTCGTGTTAGTTTCTCTCCAAGAAAATTACAGCCTAACTGTCAAAATACGTATTTAGCGGTTGTTAAATATTTGTGTGGTTAGGATTTTTAACGAATTGTGCTAGATTCAAACCACAGGCAACAACAGTGTTTTATTTGTACAAATTTTTTATGTCAAAACCGATGTTTGACTAGGTTTTACAGCCGTAGACCTTTAATTGCATTTAGCTATCATACAGGGTGTACCACAACTGTCTCCCCACCGATTAGTCATATATTCCTTAGGTTGTAATACATTTAAATAAATGTTTTATAAGTAACAAAGTTATAGCTAAAAACAGTTCTCAGATATAGGTAAAGTGCCTCTTACAGTGAAGTTTAGTGTATCAAACACTAGTGCAGTACATAATAGTGCGCATATACCTATACCAAAATTCAAATCGGTATCTTTACATTTGTGGAAATTAATATAAAAAGAAAAAAGAAAAAATTTAACTTCAAGGCCCTATAACTTCTTACTGGAGACACTTTGTACTAAAGTATATTAGGTTTAATCGATTTATTATAACCTGAGGAATCTATTACTAATCGGTGGGGAGTAAGTTCTCTAATGTGCAGAACATTCATTAAAGTTTCAGACATAATTCCCTCTAACAAGGAGTTCAGGTTGCCATAAAGATTTTCTATCAGATAATAGTTATTTATTAGATGAGGGTGGAATGTTACACATTAGTCACGCAAGAAATATTAGCCAGGAGACCGTTAGGTCGAGTGGCTAATTTTCTTAAGTGACTAATGTGTAATTCCACACGAGTTTAATACAAAATTTTATCCAACACCTCCATCCATTGTTCATGTAGGTAATTATTTTGAAAATTAATTTGACAAATAAACGGGGTTGCGCGCGCTATTGCACGGTCTACCCTATTCAATTTACCACCATTTCCTGTTACACACTACGCCCCTGCCTCCCCTGCCTTCCACCTCACCAAAGAAAGGGGCCCTCGGGGATCCGCCCCTCTCCAAGGGGGCCCTCGGGGATCCGCCCCTCTCCAAGAGGCTCTTCGGGCTCCGCCCCTCTCCAAAGAAACCCTTGGGGCTCCGCCCCTCTCCAAGGGGGCTTTCGGGGCTTCGCCCCTCTCCAATGAGGGGCGAACAACGTTGAACAACAAAAACCAGATCTGATTTTGCTGGGGGAAACAAGAACGACAACTGATATTGGTGATGGTGAAATTAATATTGCTGATTATAATTGTATACGGTGCGACTCGGACAACAGACATACAGGTGGAGTGATAATATATGTCAGAGAAGAGCTACAGTTTAGTGTGGATTTAATGGATTGTAAGGTAAATTCTTTCTAGTGTGTTGTTGTAAAAATTCTGTTGGATAATATATCTTTCTATGTTGGAACATGCTATCGTTCACCTAATTCAGATCATAATCTTTTTATTGATGCAGCTGATGATTGGTGTGAGAAATACAGATCTCAAAAGTTTATTCTAGCAGGCGATGTAAATATAAACTATCTTAATTCTAATAATATAAGGAATAATTTTGTAAATATGTTTCAAACCTGGGGATTTGAACAGCTCGTCACGGAACCTACGCGATGCACTAATGCTTCCAGTACATTAATAGATTATGTTATATCAAATTTGAATAATGTACAAGTCTCTGTATTGAATTCTCCAGCGATAAGTGATCATTCTGTTGTTAATATTTGTTACAAAATGTTAAAGAATACAAAGTGTGAAACAAAAGACAATTATGAGTTTAGAAATTTAAGTGAACAAAAAATTTACTTAATAAATAATCACTTACTCAATTGTACATGGAATCTTGCTTCAACTGATGTAGATGTAATTTATGCGAATATTTCAAAAAATGTAGAACATGTTGTTAATAAAATAGCTCCTTTGGTTAAAAGTAATATCCATAAAAGACGTAGTGTTCCGTGGATTGATGCTGAGGTAAGAAGATCTATGTATGATAGAGACGATTTGTATAAAAAATTTAAAAATTGTGATGTAAATAATAGTCATAGAGAGCTATATTGGACAGAATATAAAAAATGCAGGAACAAAACCACTAATCTTCTACGATTGAAAAAGAAAGTATACTATGAAAATAAAATTGACAAACTAAAAAATGACCCAAAAAATATGTGGAAAACAATTAACGGTATAATTAATCCTAATCAAAATCAAGATCTTACTAAAATAAGTAGATATTATATGAATGATAAGTCCTTTTTCCCTGCGAATGACAAAGAAAAGGCTGATATGTTCAATCAATACTTTTTAGATAGTATACAAAATATATTAAATAATAATAACTTCACCGCATCCTACAAATCGAATTCGAACCTTAATGTATTAACTGGAAATGATAAATCACTCTGCAATTTTAATGTAATTGATATTAAGGAATTAAAGGAAATTGTTAATAATCTTGATAATAAATTTAACAATACTGATACATTAAATAATAAAATTATCAAGAGTACTTTTGATGTAACTGGATATGCGATATTACACTTAGTAAATACATCTTTAACTTGTGGTAAAATTCCTGATTTGTTTAAAACTAGTATTGTTACTCCAATTCCGAAAGTAAAAAATACTGATGACATTACTAAATTTAGACCAATTAACTCACTGCCGTGTATTGATAAAATAATTGAAAGGGTTGTATATAATCAGTTGATTAAATATTTTAACGAAAATGATATTCTCATACAGATGCAATCTGGTTTCAGAAAAAACCATTCTTGCGAGAGTGCCTTGCAAATAACACTATGTAACTGGAAAAAAGCAATAGACTCTGACAAATTTACAGTGGCGGTGTTTTTAGATTTTCAAAGAGCGTTTGAAACAATTAATAGAGATATTCTTATTCAAAAGCTCACAGCTTATGGTATTGGTGGTACTGTTTTGCAGTGGCTGGTTAATTACTTAAACAATAGGTATCAAAGGACAAAAATTAACAATACACTTTCTTCTAAAGTGCCTGTTATACACGGAGTGCCACAAGGTAGTATACTTGGCCCATTACTGTTTATTATTTATATTAACGATATTGCGACAGTAACTGATGATGTTTTTATCAATCTTTTCGCTGACGATACGTTATTATCTTGTACCCACGAAAACCTGGAAACTGCAGTTAATAAAATGAATGTAAATTTAAATAACATTGTAACATACTTAGCTAGGAATAGTCTTAAGTTAAATAAAGAAAAAACGAAGGCTATGATAATCTGTAGTAAAAATAACCTAAAGAAAACTCAAAATTCTAATTTCGCAATTAAAATTGAAGATAGTGAAATTTCTTACGTTGATTCGATAAAATACTTAGGCGTTATAATAGACAAGCACTTGAACCTAAATGAGCACTTTCGATATATATATGGTAAAATTTGCCAAAAATTGTTCTTTTTTTCAAGAAGTACCTTAAACCTATCAATGTGGTCAAAAATTACTATATACAACTGCATTATCAAGCCACATTTTCAGTACTATCCGTCAATATTGTTTATGCTAAACAAAGGTGAACTCGATAAATTACAAAAATTGCAGAATAAGGCAATGAGAGTTATACTATCTTGTGGTAGACGCACTCATATTATAGATATGCAGTATACGTTGCACTGGTGGCCGGTAAAAATATATTTACATTACTTTACTATGATTTCTATTTATAAAATATTGCACAACCAGCTGCCAAAATACCTAAGCTGTAATATAAATTTTGTGAATGACACCCATAATTATCCTACAAGAGGTAGAAATAATATATATATTGCGACTACCCAACTTCAACAAACCATGTCATCATTGTTTTTTAAAGGCTTTGTGGAGTTCAATAAATTACCAACTTGCATTAAGGAATCTAACACATTAAGTAAATTTAAGCTTAAATTGAAAGAAAAAATTAATAGTGATTTTTATATTTAATTTCTTAAGAGCTAGAATAAGTTATTTTTTGTTATCTTGTATCTGTATGTACCAGATTCTTTCTGATTTTTTAAATAAACATTATTATAATGGTGCAATCGGGGCGCCGCTCCTCTTCAAGGGCCCCTCGGGGCTTCGCTCCTTTTCAATGGAGCCCTCGGGGCTCCGCCCCACTTCAAGGGGGCCTTTGGGGCTCCGCCCTTCTCCAAGGAGGCCCTCGGAGCTTCGCTCCTCTCCAAGGGGCCCTCGGGGCTCCGCCCCTCTCCAAGGGGGCCCTCGGGGCTCCGCCCCACTCCAAGGGGGCCCTAGAAGCTCCGCTCCTCTCCGAGGGGCCATCGGGGCTCCGCCCCTCTCCAAGGGGGCCCTCAGGGCTCCGCCCCACTGTAAGAAGGCCTTCGGGGCTTCGCCCCTCTCCAATGGGGCCCTCGGGGCGCCGCCCCTCTCCTAGGGTCCTCGGGGCTCCGCCCCTTTCCAAGGGAGCCCTCGGGGCTCCGTCCCACTCCAAGGGGGCCTTAGGGTCTCCGCCCCTCTCCAAGGAGGCCCTGGGGGTTCCAAATATTAATTTGAATAATAAATAGTGTTACATATAATTTTATTATTCATGGTATCTTTCTACATTCTCTCACTAGTGCCTTTTTGAATATTCTCTCACTAGTGACTAATATATCACATTACTTATGCAAAATCAACATAACAATAGTGTTATTATATGGAGGTGTTGGATAAATATAATTTTATCCACAATCACTATATAATAAGGTAATAACTGAACTCCTTGGCAACGTCTAATGTGGTCTATAAATCTCTAGGAGCCGGTTGCAGAAAGCAATGTTAAGTCTGGTGTTAGTTAACACGACGTCAAAGTGAACAAAAACAAATCAAATCTGAAATGTTTATGGTAACTAATACATTAGTAAACAAAATTTGATGCGATTTTGTTCACTTTGACGCGACGTTAGCTAACACCAGACTTAACATTGCTTTCTGCAACTGGCCCTAGGGGTTTTATATATAAAACATGTGAAATTTTAATTATTGTTGAGGTGACATCCGCAATCAGAGTGAAATGTCAAATAGTTTTTTGATAACATCAGATGAAATTACAAAATATTACGTAATTTTTAAAAAATTATTTGTTAACACTAATATTAATATTCAGATTAACATCAAATTGCATTTTAGATGGGCTTTTAATGCCCAATCCATTGGTTTCAACAGCGACATCCGGGTTAAGTTTCATAGAAACAGTTTTTGAAGAAGATGCAGAGTTCTCTTGAATTGTGCTGAATTTTCCTTGAATCTTTCTTGCAATTTCCATTTTACTTGATTCATTTTCGTCAATATATCCTTCCACAACACTGGAGGACCTCCACCCTCCGTGCCTCTTCAAGGTGATGATGTCGCCACCAGCATTAGCTAATAAAGTTGGCGAAGACCGTCGCATGCTATGACCAGTATACAATTCAGGATTATCCAATTTAGAAAAGAAGCAACCTTCGAAAGAATTTTAGACAATGTGTTAATGCCCACAGGTTGCATTGCACATTTTAAGTTCTTATAGCCCAAAAAAAAACCTGCCTTGGCAACCGTCACAGGCTGAACGTAATCGCATATATTTTCTGCACATCTCAAGAATATTATTCACAGAAAATCCTTCATCCAATACTGTGAAACTTCTCGAAATATTAGTTTTGGTGTCTGGGATGGTCACGTACAAATGGGCACCCTTATCCTGTACATTTGTAATATTCAGGTTTGTCAGTTCATTGCATCGCAAGCCACCAGCAACCCCCATTATGAGGGCAACCTAAAAAAATCCAAATACTTATACAGAGAATTGAGAAAATAAAGTTTTACCTTCATCAATAAATATTCCTCGTCAGGTGCCTCTTTTAAAAATTGTTCAATGTGTTCCCTTTGCAACACCTTTGCCTTTTTTGGATTGTAGTTTTTCGAAACACTCTTCAGAAAAGCAAGTAGCTTGCCGAATGTTGATATATCCATATTTTTATAAACTCTTAAACAACCTCTTAACATTGAATATTTTGTCCACATCGACGAGGGGGCAAATTTTCGTTTCAAACTTGAAAAGTACGCCAACAGGACATCTTCATTTATTATGCTTACGCCTTTTTCTTCCCTCCACTGATTAAATAGGGCAAACTCTTTTTCGTATGCGTTTCTAGATTTTGGTGGCAACAGTTAAAAGGTCACTTCTTCGGCGGCTGCGGTAATTTCTTCTGGTAAAGACTCACTTGCTTCCATTTTTCGAACGAACACAAACGTTGTTTACAAAAATCTCCTTTCTATAAACAAAAACATTAGCAGTAAAGCTAAGGTACTACGAAAAATGGAACGCGGAAAATGATTTTCGAGTTGACATCCGCTGTCAGAGTGAAATGTCAAATAATTTTTTGATAACATCAGATGAAAATTCGGCGATTCTGATTCTAAATGAGTGTGATTGTGGATAAAACGTTGTATTGCATACGGGTTTTAGATGCATTTTATTCACTTAAGAAAATTAAACGCTCGAGCAAGCTCTCGCGTTTAAGGCTGGCGTTTGGCTTATGTTGAAATAATAGGGACAGATTGATACATAGGAATCACGTATTATCGATTCACACGCATCGTATGAAGTTAAACAAGGCTTCATTTCAAAGACGAATGTTGGCTGTTTAGGGTAAGCAATTTTATAAATGGTAACAGATTTGCTTGCGCTGTCAAATTGTATTTAAAATATCGACGCGTTTGTAGGCATTTTTAATTTGTATTTCTGTCATCCAACAGTAAAATTTACTTGTGAAAAATAGAAAACAGAAACTGTAAAATACCATACAGGAAGATACGATTTTTGATCTTTCATTTAAGACCTTATTGAACTATTTCTGACGTTTAGTTTTTGATAATACGTGATTCCTAAAAAAATTGAAGCGGTTGTCATTTAGGGCGAATATTTCATTGGAATCGTCGGAAATTCGTGCCGGTTTTGTAAACACCTGATAAAATTTCCACGAAAATAGGGCACATATAGTTCAGCAATTGTAAGACAGACGTCACTTCAAAATCAAGGTTGTGACATTGCCGAATACTGGGAAATTTCTACTTGCAGTATAGTGGCTAATCCGAAATTTACAATACGGTAAATAACGAATCCAAATAATAGTAGATGGTTATTATTAGAGTGTAGATTTCTAACTATTTTACTATATACGTAATAATTAATAGCTGAACAGAAACGCTTAGAATGAAATACAAATTATAGATACAAAATATGGAAAGCTACTCATGACCCCCAAAGGATTTTTGAAATTATTTCTCCCTCAAACTCGTAGTAACCATGCAACTATAGGCAACGTCTTAGCAACCATACGATGAGGCAATCCTTGATGTTACTTACATATTCAAATTTTAAATGTCATTATGACATTTTGAAATTTCATACTATTTTTACTAATATAAATTAGTAATTTGGAGATGAAATCAGCTATGTTGGTATTGTATTATCTTAGCTACTTGAAATTTCTACATGAAAAATAAGTTTCAATCAGAACTCTGCATTGTCAAAAACACATTAAAATTTTATTTAAAAGTTAATTATAACGTTTCGCTGGTTATACCAGCTTCATCAGATAAAATAAATTTAAAATACAAGCCTTTTGCAGTAGTTAATCTGAAAGTCTAAACAAGCAAGCAATTAGAGAATAAGTGAAAGAATAAAACTTCACATTTAATACATACCAAAAAAAAACATATCGTATCTTAATGATTAGGATTCATTACATCTTCTTGTTTAAAATTGAAATATAATTTTTCTTTTTCCTTCAAAACTTTAACTTTTGTATTGAAAAACAGGATAGGGTTGTGATTATTTTCTGCTTTTTTTCGTATGTTTTCTTAAAAATTATTTTGCTAAAAGACAGATACCTATTAAAAGTTAATAAAGAACAGTTTTTGTTAAAAGAATAGTAATCACCTTTGTAGTTTTTGTCGTTTTCTTTTAAAGTGTATTCTTTTTTATTCTTCTTTATATTTCTTGATTAGTCATTAGTAGCAATTTTTTTTAGAATACAAATAGTCTTCATATTAAACATCCATAATTAATGTTGTATTTTCAATAATTTTTGTTTTTCCTTTAACAGTTTAGGTTTATGTTTGTTTCGTATTTTGTTTATTGAAATTTGGCTGGAAATTTATTAATGTTAATATTATTAAGAAAGTGTTAGTTAACTGATTAAATCCTTACCTTTAATTTTTAGGAGTATTTGAATTAAGGTAAAATAACTAATGACTAATCAAGAAATATAAAGAAGAATAAAAAAGAATACACTTTAAAAGAAAACGACAAAAACTACAAAGGTGATTACTATTTTTTTAACAAAAACTGTTCTCTATTAACTATTAATATCTGTCTTTTAGACAAATAATTTTTAAGAAAACATACGAAAAAACAGAAAATAATCACAACCCTATCCTGTTTTTCAATACTTATTGGCAAAAGTTGGAGTTTTGAAGGAAAAAGAAAAATTATATTTCAATTTTAAACAAGAAGATGTAATGGATCCTAATTATTAAGATACGATGTGTTTTTTCTTGGTATGTATTAAATGTGAGGTTTTATTCTTTCACTTATTCTCTAATTGCTTGCTTGTTTAAACTTTCAGAATAACTACTGCAAAAGGCTTGTATTTTAAACTTATTTTATCTGATGAAGCTGGTATAACCAGCGAAACGTTATAATAACCTTTTAAATAAAATTTTAATGTGTTTTTGACAATACAGAGTTCTGATTGAAACTTATTTTTCATGTAGAAATTTCAAGTAGCTAAGCTAATAATATTATTATTATAGAATGCCAACATAGCTGATTTCATCTCCAAATTACTAATTTATATACAAAAACAGCTGTAACCCCAAAATTTTATTTTTATTAATATATTTATGTTCTTTACCTTCGGTTGACTTACAGACCTCAGACTAGAAGCCCTCGGTCTGTAACACATGTCAAGCCAAGGGAAAAACATTCATATCTCCGTTAATGCATAAGTATCTATTATTTTTAGGTTGAAAAAGAATGTTTTTCGGCAACCGTGTTTGAAGTGATTACTACCAAAACTGTCATTGAAGTAGACGTTTTTCTTACTGACACAAAAAGTGTATTTTGCAATGCAACACATTTAGTTCTTAGAATTAATAGTATACGTATTGTTTTATTAGAATTAAAAGTGGCACTTTGTTTGACGAGCAATTATGTTTGCATTTGCAAGACAAAGCGCACCGTAGCCGAGCAAATGCAAAAATTGCAAGTCAAACAGGGTCACTTTTAATCCAAATAATACATACTATTTTTTCTGCAACCTAGAAAGGTACAAAATATTCAAAATTTTAGATGATTGATTACTTTTGACGTTTCTCATTTAAAAATCATTATGACAACTACATTCACAGACGACCAAATGGAAGTTGCTTTTAGTTCCATGGAAGAAAAAGTACTTCCTAGGAACTAAAAGTGTTACATAGCAACATACACTTTTTGTGTCAGTAAGAGAAACGTCAACTTCAATGACAGATTTTGGTATTAAAAGTAATTACTTTTGGTTGCGGAAAATACTATTTTATTTAACAAGCATATAATGTAGGCTATATTACGCGAAGATGAAATCATCCAAGTGTGATACAGCGATTATATGCAAGTCAAGTGCAATAATTTATCTACAACTACATAGTTTTTGATGCTAACTAGGTACCTAATTAATCAACTTGATAATATATTTCAAATTTATCAATCGATATTTACCTTCAAAACCTTTCTGCCATTTAACAGCACACCGGAATCACTTTGTAACACCTTACAAGAAAACAGATACAGTTACCAAATTTTACTGCGATATATTGGTAAATGTTATAAGTTTTGCAACTCAATTTATACTTCCTATAATGCTGCCTAAATAGATATAAAAAACTTTAAATATTGACAAAGAAAAAAGTGTTTTTTATTACACTACTTTATTTTCAATACAAGATTAATAGCAAATACACTGTGATTGAGGTCACCGCCCTGGGCCGAAGTGGTTTACAATTTCGTCTTGATATCTTGCTTTCGGTCGTACTTGTCGTCTCTATTGAACGAAGATAGTAATTAAAATAAGTACAAAAAAATTGCTAAGAATTTTAACATAAGTTATTACTTCTAAAGAAAAAAATGCTCAATGTATTTATGGTAGTTGCTGATGATATTGTTTGTATTCGCAGAGTAGCACAATTCAAAGGCTTCTAAATATTGCAGCATAATTCTGATTTGCAGTATTACTTGTTTCTTGTTGTTCTGATCCCGGTCATGGAAAAAATTGTATATAAGCAGGAGAGAACGCCATTTTTTCTTCTATGTATTTGTAGTCCTCGCGTTTCGCACTTGCGTTTCAAACTCACACTTTGGAAAAACGTATGCCTTTCTCTTCCGTGTTGGAAAGTACTATTCATTCATATTAACATCGATACTTTTCAGTTATTTTATCACCCCGCCCTCCTTAATTTTTTTCGTCGGGGATTGGCACAATGTTGGCAACTCTATGCAGAAAAACCATTTTTGCCTATGATGAATGTAGATTTCGTGAAGTTATTAGAATTTTGAATTAAACTACAAAAATATAAACAAGAAAGCTTAATAAACTTTTTTTATACAAGGTACAGTTATTGAATAAATTGAAAATAAAAATTTAAAAACTTCATTTTTAACCTGACTTGTTCAGCTGCTGTACGTATTAATCTTCCTTACTTTTGGTTGTTTAGTTACAAAATCGTATGTTTTTTAAGAAATAAAATATTTTATAATATTACATTTACTAAAAATTACTATTTGTTTCTAACCTTGATACGGCCCTGTCGCTAGACTCGCTCCTCTAAAAAGCATTATTTTATAGATGTTTTATAAGAATTGTCTAAATAGCATAAACATGTATTAAAACTAGATTGAATTGTTTATAAAAAAAAGTACACATGTATTTACCAAACATAAACTGAATTGTTAATAAAACAGTACAAATTTACAAAAAATAAACCGAACTGTTAATAAAAAAGTGCATACATATTTACCCAAGATTTTTTATTAACAGAGTAGTTTATTTTTTGTAAATAAATTTCTACTTTTTTATAAACAATTTAATATATTTTTCCCGCTGCTGATCATGTAAGTCAGTGATACAGCCTTAGTAACAAAACGTGTAAGTCAGTGATTATATTTGTTTGCTGCTTTTTCTTGACAACGGAACTTAATACTATTATTAAGTTCCTAGGATAATAAAATTAGCAAAGCAAGATGCAGATTTAGACGTTTTGTTTATAAATTGCAAGTGTTTATGTGACATGTGACACTCACAGGTAACACGACTCACGAGAACTAATCCTGGTGACAGATGACAAACCAAACGATTATTTCAAAAATCTAGGAAAATTTCGATAAGCAGCGGGAAAAATATAATAAGATAACTCGGAATGTATCGCCTATTAACATTGTCGGCAGGCAACAAGCCGCGACTTCGTCTTGGCTTGTACTTGCCTACCTCAAATGTTAATAGGTCCTTACATTCCTTGTTACTTAAATAGCTATTTTTAAATACATATGCACTTTTGTATTAACAATTTAGTTTATTTTTGATAAGTACATGTTGACTTTTTATAAACAATTTAATTTCTGTTTCGTAGTTCTTTTTATATTCAATTAACTTAAAAATACAGTATATTTCATTTCTTCTCGACACACCCCTGCATCTTTCTCACCCATTTTCTGACAAATTAAATTTTATTTCAATTATACTCGGGGTTATTATTGCAATTTTTAAATAATTTTACTGCACGCGAGTAGTCTACTGCCATCAAAAATAAATGGAGGAAATTGAAAAATTGTGTAGGATTAGTTTTATTAAAGAAATTATTAAAGAAGTTACTCAGAATCAGAAAAATAGTAGAATTTCAATTGCAATTGAAACAGTTTTATTGGTAATAATTGATTTGTAATATAATGTAAATGAATTAAAATTGATTTGTCTTGTTAATTTGCATTTATCTAGTTTTCCCAATTTCTTTTTCAAAATGAGCTGCTTCTAAACGGTAGTACCTAGGTACAATCGACCCACAGCGTGGTTTTAAAAATAACATCACTCAAACTCAAACTTCATTTTCACACTAATACAGATTAACCTAATCCTTAATTTGATTAAATTCATCAAGTTGGGCTTATCAAACAGAACTCTTCACCGTATTTTAAAGGATTTAAAATTTCATCCTTACAAAGTTCAAGTCGTGCACCAATTACTAGGTACCACGAGATTTAGAAGTTCGGGTTACGTTTTGTGAACAATTCCTTCAACTACTGAATAATAATAACCAAATTAATTTGGAGCAAGTGCTAATATTTTTAATAAATAAATTATATTGTAACTAAAATTGGCAAGTTTTTACTTTACATTTTTGAAAAAAAATTAAAAATATTGTAAACTTTGAAAAGGTTATTAACAATTTAAATAGGGTCGGTCATTCTGCCGGACCCTGTACTACTTACTCTTCGTATTCTTACACAGACCCCCATGTAAAGTCATACTCATTTTCTGTAATGATGTCTGCAGTAATATCGGATGTTTCTTGTTTACTTGAAACTGGAGATCCGCTACGGCTACAATCTTCGACAATTTCCTTTAAAATACCCCTACACAATTGGCCTGTTTCTGTGAAAAAAAAAACATTAGAAGGTTGCACCATTTTATTATTCAATGAAAACATACGTACGTGTCAGCAAAGGTATTTTCTCAATGATGCTGTTAAAAAGAATTTCCACGTCTTTTCTTATACGGTTTTCAAAGTTAAGTCGGCACTATTGCTAACTTCGTTATTATTCGAGCTACAAAGTCAGTTAAACAGTAGTATTTTTTTCGCCCATTACGATGATGAAAACGAAATCAAAATCGAACATCGCGTTCGCGAGTTATGTCATTGCCAGGGCCACTAGAAGCGTTTACAAGCGGGCTCAAGAATGCTTGAAGCAAGAGGGTGATGTTTTTGAGCATCTAATTTGAGTTTTGTTTTTAGAAGTTTATAGAATAATTTGAAATAAACGATAGCGTTCCACTTCATGGTTATTCTTTTTAATTTCTATTTTATAAGGCAAAATTGCCACTAACACAGCCACCTCGACGAATTTGAAAAATCATCAATACCTTTGTCATTTTCGACATTAGGATAAAAGGACATAGGACACTTTTTGTTCAGAATTCAATTTCCTATCGATTGTGAATATTGTATACTGAGTGTCCCATTTGAAAAAATTGAACTTTTTGATATAACTCGCGAACGCGTTGCTCGATTTTGATTCCGTTTTCACCATCGTAATTGGCGAAAAAAATACTACTAGTTTTCCCATTTAACTGACTTTGTAGCTCCAATAATAACGAAGTTAGCAATAGTGCCGACTTAACTTTGAAAACCGTATATCGTATCTGCGTACCCCTCGTTGAAGCAGTTGCTTTATTATTTCTTCTCTTTCGACGTGCGAAATTATGTTTAACCATTGTTATATTTGTATAACTAACGTCAAATTCTTCGTATTTATTGATATCGCACATGCACAAAGTTGCCAGGTCAAAGAAATACAATACACGAGATTGGAGTTACAAATATTACCAGATAACTTTTTATGTCTTGCCATTTTTTACTTCCTTTTACAATAAAGGAAGTATTGGATTCACCCCAAAAATTCGAAATTGAGTTTTCAACAGATCTTCACGTTTTAGAGTCCCCTGAACCCTGTGTGCCTGTGAACAGAATATCTCAAAAACGAAAAGAGGTATGGCGTTGAAACTTCATATATAAGTTTTGTGTACTATGTAGATGAGACAGCAAGCTTTTGAAGAAAATCGCATAACCGGAAGTAGGTGTTTACTCTTGTCATTTTTCAGTTTTTTTTTATTTTTTCAAAAACGGCTCTAACGATTTTTTTTAAACTTTAAATTTTTATTACATTTTTAATGTGTATTGATGTGATATAGGTGATTTTCCAGTTGAATACTTCTAAAGTGGGTTTCTTTTGTTTTTTTTTTCAATTTTTTTTATTAACTCATATTTTAAATAAAACGCCCGGTATATTATTACATTTTTGAATTCACCTTAAAATTCTAGAAAAAATTTGTCTCTTCAACTAACGTTCTATTTTGTACCGTTTTTGTAGAATTTGCAATTTTTGAAAATTTTTGACAAATGGTTAAAAATTTAAAATGAAATTTTTGACTAATTATAAGATCACTGTAAAAGGAAGTTGTGTGAGTCTATCACACTAGATTTTTTATAATCTATTTGCACCTGTTGTCTGGGCATGACGTTACAAAACACAAACACCTGACATCTGTTCAGCAGAGAACACCACCTTAGTTAGTCGTATACTTACCTAAAGTAGAAATGTTTATAACTAGTTTGACTATAAATTTCCAGGTGGTAGCACGCTGCAATACAATAAAGCGAGAGGGAAGATTGGAGCATTTTCTTTGTTCCAATCCCCAACCTTCCAATTCCAATGAAATATTCGCCCTAAATGACAACCGCTTCAAATTTTTTAGGAATCACGTATTATCAAAAACTAAACGTCAGAATAGTTCAATGAGGTCTTAAATGAAAGATCAAGAATCGTATCTTCCTGTATGCTATTTTACAGGTTCTGTTTTCTATTTTTCACAAGTAAATTTTACTGTTGGATGACAGAAATACAAATGAAAAATGCATACAAAAGCGTCGATATTTTAAATACAATTTTACAGCGCAAGCGAATATATTTCCATTTATAAAATTGCTTACCCTAAACAGCCAACATTCGTCTTTGAAATGAAGCCTTGTTTAACTTCATACGACGCGTGTGAATCGATAATACGTGATTCCTATGTATCAATCTGTCCCTATTATTTCAACATAAGCCAAACGCCAGCCTTAAGAGTAATAAATGTCTGTGAAGTTGGCCAAACCCAGACAAAAATTTAGTAATACGTCAAAGGGAATCGTTTGTTTATCGTTTGTTTACGTTTGTTTAGTTATTTTCAGCGTTTGTTTACATCTCTGTATACTACAACCAGCACCCCTATTTGGGTCGTGCCAACTTCACGGCAGCCAAACCCAAAATGATAAATTGACAATTTCTTGGTGGGAATCGTTTGTTTAGCGTTTTTTTACGTTTGTTTGGCTATTTTTAGCGTTTGTTTACATTTCTGTATACTCTAACTAGCACCCCTATTTGGGTCGGGCCAACTTCACGACAGCCAAACCCAAAATGATAAATTGTCAATTTCTTGGTGGGAATCGTTTGTTTAGCGTTTGTTTACGTTTGTTTAGTTATTTTCAGCGTTTGTTTACATCTCTGTATACTACAACCAGCACCCCTATTTGGGTCGTGCCAACTTCACGGCAGCCAAACCCAAAATGATAAATTGACAATTTCTTGGTGGGAATCGTTTGTTTAGCGTTTTTTTACGTTTGTTTAGCTATTTTTAGCGTTTGTTTACATTTCTGTATACTCTAACTAGCACCCCTATTTGGGTCGGGCCAACTTCACGACAGCCAAACCCAAAATGATAAATTGACAATTTCTTGGTGGGAATCGTTTGTTTAGCGTTTGTTTACGTTTGTTTAGCTATTTTTAACGTTTGTTTACATTTCTGTACACTATAAATAGCACCCCTATTTGGGTCGGGCCAACTTCACGGGAGCCAAACCCAAAATGATAAATTGACAATTTCTTGGTGGGAATCGTTTGTTTAGCGTTTTTTTACGTTTGTTTAGCTATTTTTAGCGTTTGTTTACATTTCTGTATACTCTAACTAGCACCCCTATTTGGGTCGGGCCAACTTCACGACAGCCAAACCCAAAATGATAAATTGACAATTTCTTGGTGGGAATCGTTTGTTTAGCGTTTGTTTACGTTTGTTTAGCTATTTTTAACGTTTGTTTACATTTCTGTACACTATAAATAGCACCCCTATTTGGGTCGGGCCAACTTCACGGGAGCCAAACCCAAAATGATAAATTGACAATTTCTTGGTGGGAATCGTTTGTTTATCGTTTGTTTACGTTTGTTTAGCTATTTTAAGTGTTTATTTACACCTCTGTATACTATAACCAGCGCCCCTATTTGGATCGGGTCAACTTCAAGGCAGCCAAACCCAAAATAATAAATTGACAATTTCTTGGTGGGAATCGTTTGTTTATCGTTATTACGTTTGTTTAGCTATTTTCAGCTTTTGTTTACACCTCTGTATACTATCACCAGCACCCCTATTTGAGTCGGGCCAACTTCAAGGCAGCCAAACCCAAAATGATAAATTGACAATTTCTTGGTAGGAATCGTTTGTCTATAGTTTGTTTACGTTTGTTTAGATATTTTCAGCGTTTGTTTACATCTCTGTATACTATAACCTGCACCCCTATTTGGGTCGGGCTAAACCCAAAATTATAATTTGACCATGTCTTAGTGGGAACCTTTTTTTAGCGTTTGCTTATATTTTTTTTTAGTTATTTTCAGCATTGGTTTACACTTCTCTATACTATAGGTAATACTCCTATTTGGAACGGGCCAACTTTGCAACAGCCAAACCCAAAACTGATAAGTTTTAATATGAAAATTAACATTAATTCTGCTGAATTCTACTTGAATCCTTCAAACGGTATGCGATTTGACCCCCCTTCTTATTTAAAAAAAATCAAGTTGGCTGTGCAGCTCCCGACCTTGTCAGTTAAAAAGATAACAAAACTGTGGAAATAATAGAAAGCTTTGTAAACAGCATGCCTATTAAATTTTATCGATTTAGCTTGAATAGTTTTGAAATAACAAGGCCGGGTCCATACATTAGGTACGCACTGTATATAATTTTTACTGTGTGCAATTCTTTAAACGTTTTCTTTGCTTATTGAGCGGCGTTAGACTGTAAATATAAAAAATCAAAGTGCATTATAAAGTATGATCAAAAATTATTTTCATCTAGTATGGCTGTGGAATAATTCCTAATTTATGAACTCTACTACGTTTATACTTAAAAGTCAAACTTGACATTTGATTTTTAAGTGACCATACTATGCATGCACGAGTATGAGCAAGCGCATGATGGGATATGGCCTTGGTCGAAATACAGTGCTACTAGTAAATCTCATATCTTTGCAAGTGCCGCTTGCACGGCTGCCTTTTCCCACAGAGGACAATAAACTGTAGAAATTCTGAGTCTAGTTCGATCTGACACAATGCCTCGCAAGCAGGCGTTTATCGTATAGGTTTTGTACATGGATTAAAAATTACTCCTGCGTCGTTTAATATTTAAAACGAAGAGTGAGTTTTACAGGATAAGAAATCTTGGCCCCTTATTGCGAGCCGACACTGCTAGTAGCCCTTTTTAGTCGCGAATCTAGCATCTCAAGAGACGCTTCTAAAATGGTGTGCACTCGATGCTATAGTTAAGAAAAATGCACTATCTGAAATGACCTTGCGGATCTAAATGTGGAGGGCTCCGTTCTTTTTGCCATTGCAAAAAAAACAAAAAAAAATTTTCTGAATTTTTTTTATTACTAAAAATTGATGAATTTTATGCGTACATTGCATTTACAAGCTCATTTTTGAATATTTCTCAATGCTCTCTCAAAGCTTATCTTTTTGGATTCAGATGTCAAATTAGTCACGAAATTATTTTTAACAAATGCTACAGAAATTGTTTAAACAAAACTTACCGGGAATGCTCGGTATAAATTTCAGCATGGAGGTATTTTGAGAACTATTGCACATAAAGGCATCTTCCGCGTATGAAATGTGTAGAAAAGAATAGAAAAATTTTGAGTGAAAGAATTATCTCTACTGTTTCGAGTTAACCAAAGCATAATAGATATCTACCTCAAAAAGAATAATGTAGTCCTGAGTTTTGGCACAAATGTTCCTTACTAGTCTAAGAATAACTCTTTAAAAATACCCGCCTCTAGGATGCCGGCGTCGTATCAAGGAGGCCTTAGCAGTAGTTTAAACACGTCTTTTGTCCAGGTAAAATACCTTTTCTGTTTCGAACATGGAAAAACATAATTAATAAAAGTTGTTCAGAATCTAGAATTATGGCTGTATGCCAATTTCAGAAACATCGAGTTACTTTTATGAAACCTTGTTTATTAGAAGAATTTGCTTATCATGAAAATGTGGATACACTGGACAAAAGCACCAATTTTTTCCAGGTGCTACTTAGGTACTTATCTTTTAATTTTTGATAGGAACCAACTCTTCCGTCGGCCATCTTGGATTTTATAATTGCCATTTTGAAATATAAGTATATTATCACTATCTCGACTTCTAAATTACTTAGGATCACAAAATTGGTGTCTAAATATACATATTTGGGGTCAGAGAATACAACTACACAATTTTTAAATGTATCAGACTATATATTTCTTCACTAATGTATGTACCAGTTACAAACTATTCACCAATTAACTGTTTTGTCCGGTGTGTCCACATTTTCATCATGAGCTGCCCTACATAACACACTTAAAATATGTTTTTCCATTTCTATGAACCAATAAAAAAGAATTCACTTCCTCCATTCAGAACTCATATACAAAAGATAAACACAAAAATAAGGGAAAAATAGCATTACATAAGACTGATGTTTCTCTGTTCTCTCAACTGTACATAGTGATGTAACATAGGGAGAGTGAATACATTCTTTAGCCGTGAGAATCATCGTTGTCCCCCTTCACTATCTGACAATGGAAATCTGCGCTTCGGAAAGAAGTCTGATCTTATGAACATTCTAGACAAGGATTTCCCAAATGATCCTTTTGATTATGTTGATGTGAAGCTTCTCGATGGAGCCGCTGCGCTGTTGTGCATATCTTCCCCCCAACTACTACATTTGATGATTATGCTGATCACGTATTCATTTCACACATCAATAAACAATTAGAAAGCTGCAAACGAGTTCATGTGTGTGGAACTAGTGTTGGGTGTCGAGAATATTCTTAAAAGAATATTCTCGAAAACGGGAATATTCTCGAGAATATTCGGAGGCAGAAAATTTTCTTGTCATCAAGTATTGGAAGCAAAAGAATATTATCAGAGAATATTCTCATAAACGAGAATATTCTCAAATATCACAAGGACAATAATGTGAGTGAGTGGGCACAGAAAAATGCATAGCACAACTGTGGCTATCAGGGGAATACCAGTGTTTCTATCTGTAGGGTGTTTGGGTGACTTGCTGATTTGCGATCACATTGTATGGAAATCTCAATCAGTCTGTTTTGTTCATGCATTCCTTGTGCTGTGAGTTGCTGTATCTACTGATTAGTGTATTAACAATAATGCCTAAATTAGCATTGTTTTGGAGATTTATATGTCAAATTGCTGATATCAATTATTATTAATTATTTATGATTATTTTTTAATTAATAAAGATCATATTGTCGCAAAATATTCTTTAGTAATCACAAATTTGGTTAAACGTTTTGCTAATTTTGTTAGCTTCATCAGTAAATAAATACAAACATAGTTAAAATTGTTAAACTGCATAGTTTAGAAAAGGTTTGAGTTGCATCTTACGGCAAGTTAATTGTTGTTAATTATTAACAAATCAGTTAAAAGATTAGTTTCATAACCCATAATTAATATAAAACTTGGCAGGTTTAAACATTCTGAAGGCAGGAATGCGAAAGAATAATTTTTGGGAATATTCTCGAGAATCTTCTTGGTAACATTCTCGACAATATTTTTCTGAAAGAAAATTACCGAGAATTTTACATCTCTATGTGGGACAAATACAATCCGACAAGTCTAAAAGAGGCCACTAGGGAAAAGCGAGGTAAGGATGTTAGAAGCAAGTGTAAAGAAAGAAACACGCTTCCACTTAAGTGGGTCGATTTCTTAGAAGACCCCACCAACAAACAGAAACTTCTTGCATTCCTTTCAAAAAAATTGGCAAGTGTTGAACGTTTCGAAAACACGGTACCTGTCGTCATATGTGATGCCGAAGTTATTCTCCGAGGAACTGATAGGTCCATGCCACCATGTGACTATGAGAAAGCGGACACCAGGCTGATTATCCACTTACAGGATGCACTTTTGACTGGCTGTAATAACTGTATGGTGCGTACTGTTGACACGGACGTAGTGGTGATTCTCATTGGCAAGTTCCGTCACCGGATGACCTTGTGTGCAGATGTGTAGATTTGTGTTGCTTTTGGTACAGGCAAAGCATTTACTTATAATAACATTAATGCTATCTACGAGAAGCTGGGTGTAGAGAAATCCCAAAGCCCTCCCTGTATTCCACAGTCTCACGAGATGTGACACCACATCATCATTTTTGGGACGAGGCAAGAAATCTGAGTGAGAGGGGTGGAATTGTTATCCTCAAGTGACACATACCTTTACCTACATGGCACTCCACCCTTACACAGAACTTGATATCGATAATGACAATTTTAAACTGCTAGAACGCTTCACCGTTATCTTGTATGATAAGAACTGTGATTTAGACAATATGAAGGAAGCCAGGGAGGAGTTGTTTTGTCAGAACAGTAAGTCAATGGAAAAACTTCCTCTAACGAAGGACGCACTACTCCAACACTCCAAGCGGGCTGCATATCAGACAGGAGTATGGTGTACCAGTGAGCACAGTCAACAGCATGCTCCTAATCCAGAAGACTGGGGCTGGACTCAGATGGTAGACAGTGCATCATGGGTTCCGATATGGAACATCTTACTTATTGCTTCAAACTCCTTTTTTATGTGAACACTTTCAAGATTTATAATTGGGGAAAATAATATAAAATGTTAATTACTTCTTTAGATTTTTCATTTGCCGAAAAGTAGTATGTATAAATGTATAATCTGTAACCTCATTTACCTTGCGGTGTAGAGGCTGGTGCTAGTATGTTTGCATATTTCTTCTTTATCCAATTTACATATTCTATAAAATCTCCTCATTTAGACAACTGTAAAAAACCATTTACAGGATTTTTGTAACAGTAATTCATTAACAGGGTTAGATTAGAGTT
This sequence comes from Agriotes lineatus, assembly GCA_940337035.1. Taxonomy (NCBI): domain Eukaryota; kingdom Metazoa; phylum Arthropoda; class Insecta; order Coleoptera; family Elateridae; genus Agriotes; species Agriotes lineatus. The sequence continues at coordinate 64,973 of CALNHX010001633.1, read as the reverse complement.
TCTAGAAGCCATTTGAATAGATATTAATTAGAACTGAATAATATTTCTTCTAAAAAGCGCTTTGCATAATTTTTTTTACCTAAAGTTAAAAAATTAGGTATTTTCTGGCCTTGAAATTGCTCAGTTAGTTAAAAATGACACACTTAAAAAACTCATTAAAATCTTACTTAATTTCCGACAAATAGCACTTTTTGGATTTTGACAATTTCGAAACACTCCATTTTCTAAATAAGTAAACATCACTCGGTATATATGATAAGGGCTAAATGGCTTTTTAAACAAGCACAGATTATTGATGTAAAAAGTTATTTTGAAAAATCAAAAATCAAAAATTTTCCCATATTATGCCGACTTTTTGGCGGTCACTGTATATTAGTGAATACATATATAGTCTGATACATTTACAAATTATGTAGTTGTATTCCCTCGCTCTAAATATGGATAGTTAGACACCAAGTTGGATCAGGAGCCGAGATATTGATAATATACTTATATTTTAAAATGACAGCTATAAAATCCAAGATGGCCGACGGAGGAGTTGGTTCCTACCAAAAATTGAAAGCTAAGTACCAAAGTAGTACCTGGAAAAAAATTAGTGTTTTTGTCCGGTGTGTCCACATTAACGCGAAATTCGACCTTAAGCTGCCCCGTCTCATACGCACTTTCATAAAAGTAGCCCAATATTTCTGAAATTTTGCAGTGGGCTATAATTTTTCACTCTGAAGAACTTTTTGTAATAACATTTTTCTGTAATATGAACGGATAAGTTACTTTATCGTAATTCTTTCTAATAAACACGCGGCTTCTTCTTCAGCTTCTTGCTTCAAAACATTACAACGCCGACATCTCAGAGGGACTTTTAAGGGTTCGCTTCTGGAACACTAAGGAACATTTCTGTCAAAAAATCAAGCCTACATTATTTTTCTTAGATTTTCCTTAAAATTTGTCTAATATGCCTGGACTTATAAGGTCCGGACAGATTGAATGATAAGCATTTTCAAGCAAATGGGCAGTGGTGTACGCTGAATATTTTTTAACAAGATAAAAATTTAGTAAAGATTTTCGACACTAACATTAATTCTTCTTTGAATTTTCAATTTTGAGAATGATTGTAATGAATACATATGCCTTATTGCTTTATATCAAAAATGTTCCCAGTAATCTTTTAAAATTAACTATCAAAATATCTCCAAGTAAGTCATAGTTAATCGTGCTTAAATAATTGAATAATTATTCCTCTGTCCCTGTACTGTTACTGTATTGTAATTTATATTTATTTCTGTTTCACACTTGCAAATCTGACATTAGAAATTTACCATTTACTAAAGATTCTTTTTACCAACACATACGTATCAAATAACTATTTAGAAAAATGCGATTACGATAAATCCAGAAATTTCCAATCCAATTAATTTTGGTTGGAACTTGAAGGCTAATGTGCTTATTTCAAGTTTAATAACTATAAGTGTTCGTCCCAATGTAGCTTACGAAAATGTATGTTGTACGTGTAAATTTAGAAAATGTTCTGTTATCTGTAGTTGTAACAAAGCTGGATCGAAATGTATAATAGGTTGCTATTGTGAGGGTCAAGCGCTATTAATTTGCTTTAAAAACGCATATACAGTGCTTTTCTTCTAAAGCGACGTATAACGGTTTACATGGCAAATACTTTATCCTATTATGTTTTTTCTATTGACAATTTTGAAATCATATTTTGTAACCTATTGGATTAGGCCTATATGGACAATACAACTTAATAATTATTATTATGAAAATATAAACCATAAAATTTAGCTTGCAATAGAAGTGCATTATTTTTAAAGTAGACAGCGTTAGTGCAATGATCAATAATATTTTCTTGTAAACTGGCAGTTTCTTAAAAAAGCTGTAGCTTCAATTTTTCATTTCTTTCTGATTTTTTTGCTCTTATAGCTGCTTTATAAGAAAATCACTGTATTATTTTTTATATCTCTATATTTTCGCCCTTAAGTCATAACAAATAGATGAAGAACATGAAGTACTTACTATTAATGGTTTTGTTCTCAAGTAAATTAAGTTTCTGCTTTTTAGTGATTACAAATGACATTATTCACGTTAAACCAAACAGCGTAATATAATTATGAGTAAGTATAATGCACAGAAATGATTTGTAAGCACGGTATATTTGTATCGCGGTGTAAATCAGTGATCATGAAACTCAAAACACGTAGCTAAAAATATATCGTATTTTTTACAACAATAAAGCAATAGAGTTAATTCTTGCAGTCAAAATTTCTCCATTCTTTTCTACACATTTCATACGCGGAAGTATGCCTTTATGTGCAATAGTTTTCAAAATAAGTCGTTGATGAAATTTATACCGCGCATTCCCGATAAGTTTTGTTTAAACAATTTCTGTAGAATTTGTTAAAAATAACTTCGTGATTAATTTGACATCATCTGAATCCAGAAATAACAAGCTTTCCCTTGGTTTAAAAATCATTGAGGAACATTCAAAAAGAAGCTAGTAAATGCAAAGTACACATAAAATTCATCAATAAAAAATTCAGTAATAAAAAAATCGGAAAGTATTTTTTTGGTGTTTTGCAATCACAAATAGAATCGGTTCCTTCACATTTATATCCACAAGGTCATTCCAAATGGTGTATTGTTTATCTATATCTTCGAGTGCACACCCAACGATTGAATTCCTGACTCATTAAAAGCCTTATTTTAAATTGGCGTTTAAGTGTCGACTTTTCAATAAGGTTTAATAGTGTATTACATAAAAAGCCAGTAAATTCGCTTTCCTGACGTATTATGTATACTATTTTTTTGAAACCGTTTACATTTAAAAAAATCGTTACTCACTAATCACAAATGATTCAAGATGTTTCAATTTGGATGGATTAATAATAATTTAGCCTATATTAATATTACTGCCAAGAATAAATGTTGAGCTAATTTAGTTTTGTACTTATTTATTTGAGCCGGGTAGAGTATTTTACTGACTGTCAGAAAATGGGCTACTACCTACTACTGCCTTAAATGAGTTAGGAAAGTAGACACTTTCATGCCGCTTTCAGAAATACCTAATTTGTTTTGATATAACTTTATGTGCTTAGAAAATTGTTGCAAAAATATGATCGAATAGAATTCTAGTTAGAATATGTAAAGGTGTATACACGTAGAATTCAGCTGAACAAACTATGAAAAGATGGCCACTAAGAATAGTTAGTTGAACACTTTGCGTTTAGCTGTGGCTGCCGTGAATTTGGCCCGACCCCAATAGGGGTGCTATTTATAGTATAGAGAGGTGTAAACAAACCCTGAAAATAGCCAAACAAACGTAAACAAACGATTCCCACCAAGAAATTGTCAATTTATGATTTTGAGTTTGGCTACCGTGAAGTTGGCCCGACCCAAATGGAGGTGCAGGTTATAGTATACAGAGATGTAAACAAACGCTGAAAATATCTAAACAAACGTAAACAAACTTTAAACAAACGATTCCCACCAAGAAATTGTCAATTTGTCGTTTTGGGTTTGGCTGCCGTGAAGTTGGCCCGACCCAAATAGGGGTGCTGGTTATAGTATACAGAGATGTAAACAAACGCTGAAAATAGCTAAACAAACGTAAACAAACGATAAACAAACGATTCCCACCAAGAAATTGTCAATTTATCATTTTGGGTTTGGCTCCCGTGAAGTTGGCTCGACCCAAAGAGGGGTGCTGGTTATAGTATACAGAGATGTAAACAAACGCTGAAAATAGCTAAACAAACGTAAACAAACGATAAACAAACGATTCCCTTTGACGTATTACTAAATATTTGCCTGGGTTTGGTCAACTTCACAGACATGAGTAATAATTAAAATCCCAAATATATATCTAGCCTCTTCCAACGGACTTATATGTAGTTTTGCTAAACTACACCTGCTGCAAAGGTAATGTCGATAAGCGACCTCAGTTTTTGCAGAATTCAAGACATACAATTAGGTTTCATTCGTGTGCTGACCGCAAGCCAGGTAAGTGAAGTTTCGAATATTTCAAAATTTTTAATTTGTTCAAACTTAGAGCCATGGACGTGCACTCTAATTTTATATTTCGTTAAGGCTCACTGACAAATGTGCTTCATTAGAGCTCGCACCAAAAGCATGCAGTTAATTTCCATATTTTAAATTTGGGAGAATGGAATCCGATTGTGAGATTTATAGTACGAGAGCCCACGACCAAAACCATGTCGCATCGTTTTACGGCCACAACCGTATAACATCGTTAGATTCGATTAATCTGAACCCGACTAGGTAGGCAGTACCGGTCAGAAACGTCGCAGTTTTATGGGGGGGGGGGCATTTCTGCTATGTTAAAAAAAATAGGCAGACGGTTTTATCACAATATGTCTGATATTAAAAATGTACAGAGGTTTCGTCATTTTATTACGGAAAAGTATGTTTTCAGACATTTTGCGCGTCACATGTGGCCTGAGCGCATTTTCAAAAATGTCAAAAAATGTAACCGACCTGTCTCATAGCAGCCTGGTTCAATTTTCTTTTAAATCTTTTGTATGGCTCCCGGGATTACCAAAAATTGTTTTCAGACATTTTAAATGTCACCTATAACTCCAAAACGAAAAGAACGTTTCGGAGTCGCCAAGTTGTTCTGACCGTTATAACGACGCTCACTTTATTATATTGTCATGTGCTGTGCGGTTTAGTTTGAAAAATGGCTAACCTAACCTGTGTGTTTTGCAAAGACATAAAAAATGCGAAAGTGAAAAAATTTACAAAAGAAAATTTGCAAAAGTGTAGAGAAGCAGCTGACTATCGCAGTAAAAAGTTGTCTGATTAGTAAGGTGCTACACTAAATTTGTCTGATATTATTTTTTTCTACATCTGGGCAACTCTTTTCATCATATCCAACAGTTTTCAGACAGAATGTTATGTTACCGATCGGTAAAAATTTTCAACACGTTCAAATTGGTTTCAACACATCAGATGCTCACACTTTCTTTTGAAAAATGATTTATTCGCATCAAATGACCGATGTCCACTTGAAAACAAGATTTTTTTGCCTCATTTTTTATTTTTTCAAATGGTCTCCTGGGTACGAGCGACGCTACTGGTGTCTGAAAATTGTGTTTTCGGTATCTAAAATCTTATCATTCAACTACATTCTGAAAATCAGACAGATTACTATGAAACAGTTGGATAAATTTTTTTGACATATTTGAAAATGCGGTCAGGTCAGATGTGACGCGGAAAATTTCTGAAATTAGTATTTTTGGAATCAGAATAACCAAATCTATCGATATTAAACGGTTTTGGTCGTAAAACGATGAGACAAAAACTTTGGTCATGGGCTCTCGTACTATTATAACCCGTTCTAAACATTTTAGTAATTTTAGTTGAAGCTAAAGCGTCTGCTGCCAGAAATAAGTAGCAATCAATTTCTGAAATTTGGTGATTTTTGCATTTGGTCCAAACGTACATTGGTAGCAAGCACGGGAAAGCTTGTTTCACGCCTGGAGATTTAGTATTTACTTTCAAGTTTGAGGTTCACAAAATTAATGTGAAGCAAGTAGCTGAAATAACAACTCCATAAAGACAAACTTTTGCTCCGTTCGGTTGTTGAAATTTCCAAATTAAAAGCAATAATTAATATTAATGAATGTTGGTTTTCCAAAAGGGGGTCTTTTTATAACTTTCATTTCGTAGTAATGCAAGTCAAACTAATCATTTTTTACGCTGATCGACTGCTAATTTTACAGATTACTTAAATGCATTTCGAATTATTTTGCCCGTTTTATAAGTTGCTTCTTTTATTAACTAATTACATTGAAATAATCCACATTTAAAAAATAGAGTAAAATTTGAACACGATTTTTGTTCAATTTATGAACTTTATTCGCGTGTTGATTCCGATTTAATTTAGGTTATGACAACCACGATCTAATCAATCGATCCTGTTACGAAAAAACTCCCTTGTGTTGAAACCAACGTAAGCATTATTAAGGGTTATATAAATTGTGTATATGCTGTGACAAAATTTGGTCCGGGCCAACGAAAATTCGTTTTTAAAAAAGTAAAACTATTACAGAAATCGCACATGGACTTTATTGTAAGCAGCGAGCGTACAAAAGACCAGATACCTAGCTAAAACAGATGTATTTATAATCTTGCAGTGCTGATATCGCGCGGACGTGCCTTATCTTACGATAGTCAGCAGGTTGGTAACCTTAACTCCTCCGTTGTTCTAGCAAGAACTATGGTCTAAACCAGAGTTCGACGAAAAGCGGATATTCGGGACCTCCTGAAGTTGCTTCGTTGACAACGATGTTGTTTCGCTTTGGGACCTGTTAAACTTATTTACACAAAAATATTTGTACAGCATATATACGGCCATCATTACTATTAAAATATACAATACAATAGTATAAACGCTAATTTTGTTATAATGAATCGAAACATCGTCAATACTATTTAATTGATTTTTCTGCTCATCCAATGAGTTATAAATTTTATTAATGCCATCTAAATTGATAGTTTCTAACTGTAAAGGTTTAAAATTTAAAGTATCAGTTGCTATATTATTTTCAACAAAGCGTAAATTTGGCAATTCAATATTATAAAATTCTAACTTAAAGTTCTCATAGGTTTTCAGAAGCGTGTCCTCTATCTGAACATCACATGCACTATTTAGTTCTAACACATAACTGCCTTTTAGCACCACATTGATTTTAGATTTATTACAAATTTGTTTAGCCACTATACTTCTGGGTGTGATGATGATCCACTTGGCCTTTTCTAATGGTTGAATTTTCACTCTGGATATGTTGACGGGTACCTGAAGACATTTGGTTGTGTTTTCTGAATATTTGAGTAATTGGATCTCGCACGGAGCTTCCGTTTTGATTTCCGTGGTACGAAGTTCATGACATATGAATTCTTCGGGTCCTACCTCTTGACATTCGTTGTCGAAATATGCATAGCTTTGCTCGTTATATAGGAGGAATTTCGAAATAGGTATTATAGTTTTAAATATTTTGGCAGATGGGACTGGCAAGGAATATAGATGATAATAATCATAGCTTTCAGCTTTAACAATTGGAATTTCTAAAATAAAGACGATTTGATTCCCTTTACTGTAACTTTTAATTTCTATAATTTTTTCATATAACAAAATATTCTTCACAACTGGTTCGAAAGGAAGTTTATGTTTTTCAATCTTCGTGTTAATACCTGACAGCTCCGAAAGTAAATCTTCAGGTTCAACTAAAGAGTTGTGGAATGTATTCAATTTTGAAAAACTGATTGCTACTTCAATTCTCTCTAACATATCGTAAATAATTTGGAAGCTAATTGCAAATTGCGAGAATAAAGAATGTAAAAGAAAATAACTGTGCGTATCGATCGCTGGCAAATGTGTAGTTTTGATGACCTGCTCTAACTGTAAGATTCGAGATTGTAGCATCATTTGATTATGAGCAAGCCCTTCAGTACTATTTTTAAATTTTAAAATTGATTTTTGGAGTAAAGTAATTTGCTCCTTAATTAACGTTTTCATTTGTTTTTGATTATCGGAAAGTGTAGTTATGGCTTTATCGTATCTTTCTGCATCGGTATGATCTAAATTTCCTGTTATTGACTTTATTATTGATCCCAATCCATCGATAAGGCTGCGTTTAGATTTTTGCATAGCAAGTGGGTTAAGCTGATAAATTTGACTTTTAATTTTACTTTCTAATAAATTTACAAGACTATATGAATTATAATATTCTCTTTCATAGCTAGGTTTCTGAGTTGCATTTTTAATTGTGCTTTTAATTTGAGAAAAAGACCTTTGAAGTACATTAAATTCCTCTATTATTTTAGAAATATCATATACCTGTATAAAAGACCAATAATTAACTTTGTTCTGAGCGTTTCCCAATTTTAATGGAAGAAGTCCAGGATTACTATTGAGGTTGTGGAATTTTGGAAGATCTAATTTCGCTGCGACGATACAGATGGCAAATCTGTAACGATAGAAGGTTTTCTAAGTTCCTTTATATGAACTACTTCTTTTTTATTTTTATTAAGTTTATTAGTAATTTCTACTCTATTTCTTTCTAACATTTTTGTGATTTGGTATGGTCCTAAAAATTTGCGATTCTTTTTATTCCTACAATCGGGGTTTTGCTTATATACAGTTTTCCCTAAAGAAAATTCATTATTTGAGTTTCCCTGTGAATTTAACTTGGAAACTATCTTTTCCTTATCTGCTTGTAACTTTTCCCTAACTTTTTGGTATACATGTTCCAATCTTTGTTTGTGATTTTCGGCGTATTCCGTATAGAATGAAGTGGGTATAAACATTTCATTTGGATTTCCAGAATTTGTATGTCCGAATGTTAATTCGAAAGGTGTGTAATTTGTTGCGCTGTGAATTGAATTATTATAGCCAATAATTGCATAGTCCATTAGGTTATCATTTTCATTCGCGTGGATTTCTTTTAAGATCCTTAAGTGTTCGATAATCGTAGAATGAAATCTTTCAACAATGGAGTTAGATTCATGATGGGCTACGGTTGTAAAATGAACGTTAATTTTATGTAATTTCAATATTTCCTTAACAGTTTCATTATTAAACTCTGTGCCTTTATCGACAACTAAGGTTTGAGGTACTCCAAAAGATGCAAAATATTTTATTAAAGCATTACTAATATGAATAGCTGTTTTTCCTTGGATAAATAGAGCTTGTGCAAATTTTGAGAATGAGTCGACTAAAGTTAAGTAGTTTCGGTTATCAAATGTAAAAACATCCATATGAACAATTTGAAATGGTTTAGTTGCTGTTTCTGTTAACATTAAGGGTACATAGGGTTTCTTTCTAGCATATTTTGCACGTTGGCAAATATCGCAAGAGTTAATATAATTTGAAATTGTGAGTTTCATGTTTTTCCAATAATAATTTCGTTTTAAGTATTCTAACGTTTCATTAATACCTCTGTGGTTCGCTTTTCCTTCATGATGGTTCTTAACTAATAAAATTTGTTCTTCCTGATCTGTAACAGTGTTGACTCGTTTAAGACATCTAATTAATTTTGGTCCGCGTTCTGAGAACTGTTTCAAATAAACTCTACAAAAATCTTTATATAATGAGTCTTTATGAAAATATAAACAGTAAACCTTTTTTGGGTCAGTATTTTCCTTTAAAAATTGAAAAATTAAATTTTCATTACTAACTTCTGGAATTTTGATGGTTATTACTTTTTGACTGTCATACGTTTCGCGTTTGATTTCTAATTTATGATATACGTTTGGGAATACTAAAATTTGGTTTGTTTTATTATTAATTATTTCGTCATAAATTTTGATTCCATCATTTGTAGTTTCATTAAAATTTGAATGCTGTGTAAACGTATCAGAATTATTGTCGATTCCGTCAGGGGGTTGTATTTGTATATCCGAGATTATTTTGATTTTTGGGTTTTCATGTATATTAGTCGAAGTTTGGGGTTCGTCATCTATCATATCTTGAGTATAATCTTGTAGAAATTCGGAAACATCTCTATTTAATTTATCAGGTGTTAAATTTTGCATATAGTCTTCGAGAAAGTCTGAAATATCTTTATTTACTTCACCGGGATTATTAACTAGGGATTCGTTTTCTAAAGCGTTAATACTAATTCGTGAAAGACAATCTGCAATTTTATTAAGTGTACCTTTTTTATAGTAAATTTCATAATCGTACTCTTCTAATTTAAGTCGCCATCTTACTAATTTCGAATTTGGTTCCTTCAAACTAAACAGCCACTGCAATGGTCTGTGGTCTGTATAAATCGTGAACTTTCGTCCGTACAAATATGGCCTAAAATGCTTACAAGCCCATACTATGGCAAGAAGTTCTTTTTCGATGGTTGAATATTTTGTTTCGGATTCATTTAGCGTTCGGGAAGCATACGCTATTGGTTTGTCGTTCGGAATTTGTCCTTGAGAAAGAACTGCTCCAATTGCAAAATTACTTGCATCTGTGGTCAGAATGAAAGGTTTAGAAAAATCTGGGTATTGCAAAATAGGGTCATTAATTAAAATTTTGGTACAAGTCCTAAAGCATTCGACGAATTCTTTGTCGTGAATAATTTTACTGTTTTTCTTTAAACATTTCGTCATTGGTTTCGTAATTTTGGCAAAGTCCTTAATAAAGCGTCTGTAGTATCCTAAAAGTCCAAGAAAGCTTTTTATGTCTTTCTGTGTTTTAGGAATAGGGAAATTTTTTATAGCTGCAATTTTGTCAGGGTTTGGTTTTACTCCTTCAGGGGTTATGATATGTCCTAAATACTGAACTGATTTTTGTAAAAATTCAGATTTATCAAGTTGAACTTTGAGATTACTTTTTCTTAGTCTATCAAATACCGATTTAAGTCGTTCTAAGTGTTCTTGAAGAGATGAACTAAAAATAATAATGTCATCTAAATAAACAAGACAACATGTATCTTGCAATCCTCTTAATACATTGTCCATGACACGTTGAAAACTGGAGGGTGCGTTTTTCAAACCCATAGCCATTCTTTTAAACTGGTAATGTCCACCATCAGTAGTAAATGCTGTTTTTTGAATATCATCCGGATCTACTTCAATTTGATAATAACCACTGGCCAAATCAAGAGTAGTAAAATAATTAGCTCTGCCTAATTTATCGAGAATATCCGTAATATTTGGAAGGGGGTATCTGTCGTCTATGGTCTTTTCGTTTAACTTTCTGTAATCAATGACAAGTCTCCATTTTTTCCTACCAGACGCATCTAACTTTTTTGGAACAATCCAAATTGGACTGGACCAAGGTGAAACACTGTCCTCAATTATTCCTTGATCTAACATTTTTTGAATTTGAGTTTTTACTTCGTTTTTGTGAATTTCTGGATAACGATAAGATTTTGTAAATATTGGAGTGTCGTCTTTCAACTTAATTTTGTGTTTAACTTCGTTAGTAAAACTTAAAGGTATTTCTTCGCTATGAAATATATCTCTATAATCAAAACAAAGTTTCCTAATCGCGTCTTTTTCTTCTCGGTTGCAGTGATCTAGTCTCAAGTTTTTTAGATTTCGTTTTAAAGCATTATCAAAATTTTCATTTGGGGATCGATCGATTTCCATTTTCTCTAGAAAATTCACTTCTAGTAAATTTTGGGGTTCAATGTCCAAAGGTTCAAAAATTTTTAAATTTACTGGATTTTCGTTAGAATTAATGATAGTGGTATGAGCGAAATTATTTGATACCGTTACTAAAGCTTGCGGCATTTCTATTCCATTTCCGAATTTTGTGTGACTTAAAATACCTATACCGAATTTTTGCTTGACAGGAATTTTGACTCTTTGATTAACTCGTGGGGATATATTAATTGAAAATTCTGCTAGCTCACTCGCTTCGTTTTTAGCTGTCTTAATTTCGGTTGCATATACGATTGGAATTTTTGCACTAGGGGTTGTCAATTCTCTAGTCCTAACATTAATATTTGCGTTTAATTGTTCAAGTAAATCAATGCCTATAAGTCCGTCATATTTTGAACTGAATTTAAAAAGATAAAATTTATGAGTTTCGTCTACATTAAAAATATCGAAAACTGGAATTTCCATTACTTCATCGTGATAACTAATATCATGAGCAGTTTGAATGTTAAATGGTTCTTCAAAGATATAATTTGAATAAAATTTGTATGCTAGTTCTGGGTTAATTAAACTCCTTGTACTACCAGTATCTATAAGAAAATTTGCGTTATGACTGGGAATATAAACATACGGTAAATTTGCTTTAACTAAATTTAATTGTATCAGGTTGGGTTGGTTTGTAGGGCGTCTAACTGAAAATTTGGGTTACCAGTTTCCTGAAAGGTATTGTTATCGTCTGAAAATTGATTTTCGTATTGATTTGGTTCATCCACGTAATATTCGGAATAATCACCAATATACTCATTATCAAAGGTTCCGGGGTTTTCATAGTATTGTGATTCGTCGACATAATTTTGACTGTCTGAAGTGTATTCGACATTTTGATTTTCGTTAATAGCTTGTTGATAAAGTTCCGTTGATGTAAATGTTGGCTTTGGTCTTAAACTTGAATTTCCAGAAGATGTGTCCATCGGTTCTGGTTTAAAATTATTACTTTGATTTTTTGAACGAATAGAAGATTGTACAGGATTACGACTAAAATTGAATTGATTTTGACGTTGCTGAAAATAAGGTTGACGTTGTGTGGGAAAATTATTATTTGGGCGCCAATTGGGCTGAGTACCAAATGTTGTCGATCTTTGAGGTAAATTGTTTTGTGAAAATACTGGACGTTGCGGTAAACTTTGAATGGGTTGTATATTTGATTGAAATCTTGGCCAGGAATAATTTGTAAAATTATTTGGAGGCAATGGTCGCATGTAATTTTGATATCCGTGAGGTTTAACCGGTGTAAGTTTTTGAGATGGTCTATATAAATTTTGAGTGTTCAAAGAATTAGATTTTTGTGTGGCGTATAGAAAATTTTCCTCTTCTATTACTAAACTCATCGCTTTTTCAAGACTGTCTGGGTTTCTTAACCTAACGTTAGTTTGCAATTGTCCTGTTAGTCCTCTAATAAATGTTTTTAAAGCCAAATCGTTATAACTTGCAAGGTGAATAGGTTTTTCTGTAGCGGCCATGTTTAAACTATTTAATTTTGAAATTAATAAACTTCGCGCGTCTTGACATCGCATTCCAAAATTATAGGGTGATTCATTTTTATGGGGCCTTAATGCTAGTAAATCTTGAATCAAGCAATCAATATTTCGCTGATCACCAAAACTAAGAGTAAGGGCATTTTTTATTTCATTCCAGGATTCTAATTCTGTTCGCGATCCTATTAACATTAAAGCGCGTCCTGTAAGTTTTCCCAGGATGGCTCTTAATAAGAAATTGTTAAGTGCGACATTGGTTTCCTTGGCAAAAGCAGAAATCAGGTTTTCGCAATTGTCTATAAATATACTCAATGTGTGAGGGTTTCCATCATAATTAACTATTGAATCTAAATGTAATCGAAGTAATTGGTAATCTACACCTACTGCACCAGTATTAGCAATGTTATTTGTATTCATTCTGCTTTCTGGTTCTACTAAATTAAAATTGCTTAGTAAATTCGTCAAATCGTCTATTTCTACGTCTGACATAAATTTTAAACAGTTACTTATACTTTAAATATTTTCTTCTAAGTTTATTATCAATCTAACTGAGCGTGTTAAATAGGAAATTGGAAAAAAATAGGAACGAGCACTTACATTAGTGTAGTTTTCATTCTGCAAAGCTGGTTTCTTAACTCTACGGCTGGCGTTGGCGATGCTGTCCTTCACCAGGTTGTTTTCTTAATCCTACAGCTGATTTCGGCGATGTGGTCCTCCACCAGATTTTCTTAACTAGGCTGGCGTTGGCGATGCTGTCCGTCACCAGGTTGTTTTCTTAATCCTACGGCTGATTTCGGCGATGTGGTCCTCCACCAGATTTTCTTAACTAGGCTGGCGTTGGCGATGCTGTCCTCCACCAGGTTGCTTTCTGTGCGAATTCCGTCTTCGTTGCACTGACTTTGCTGGAGCTGAACAACACTTCCGATATACACTCGAATATTGTTCAACACCGAACTTTTATCCGATCAATCGTTAAAACGAAAATCGATGCTCGATGCAGCGATTTCGGATATACTACCGACTGCGCCAAATTTGGTCCGGGCCAACGAAAATTCGTTTTTAAAAAAGTAAAACTATTACAGAAATCGCACATGGACTTTATTGTAAGCAGCGAGCGTACAAAAGACCAGATACCTAGCTAAAACAGATGTATTTATAATCTTGCAGTGCTGATATCGCGCGGACGTGCCTTATCTTACGATAGTCAGCAGGTTGGTAACCTTAACTGACACGATGCTCATGTAAGTAGCAAATGTTTTTGCCAGCATCATAGCAACAAGAGTGATATTTTAAGTGCCGAAATTTAAATAAAAAAAACTTTATTTTATTTCCACACTGAGCAATTATACAATGTCTTTACATAAAGAATGCTGCATAACAACTGACTTAATTCTAATTACTATCTGTCTACAAGCAAGCAAGCAAGTTGATAAGATAAGGAAATGACACCTCGTAAGATTATCAAAACGTGCCTTATCTGTCCCACGTAACTCCTCGCGGCCTAAATGGAACTTCGGGGTACACGGAGTTCTTCTAATGAAATTTCCTGTGAATTGTTTTTTGATTTTTGATTAAAACATGACATCTTAATTCTATGATAAACATTTAGCTTATAACTTATTATACCTATTATAAAAGTAATTACGGCAAGGGCAGTAAAATAATTGAAAGAATGATGTATTACAGAATACGTATTATTTTCAAAATTTGTAGGTAACTTTTGAAATTGAATTTTAATTGATTTTAAATCATCCAGATCTATATGTTCCAGATTTAATTTCGGTAAATTATTATTTCCAATTGAACCTGGAATATTTATACTTTCCAAAACAGGCAATTTAATTATTTCTTTAATTTTGTTGGAATACTTTAAAGTTGAGAGAAAATGGTGTTCAATAGTAACATTGCAATTTTCGGGAATTTGCAATAAGTATGTGCCGTTTAAAGGATACTTAAAACTATGATTAATACAATATATAGAAGCAATTAATTCCTGGGGGCTAACAATAATCCAAGAGTTTAAATCTATTCTCTGAATTTTAAGTTTATCTACTTGCGCATGATGCACTTTACAGTTTGGGTTTTTCACGAATTTTAAAAGGTCACTTTCACACAAATTAATTTTTATTAACTCGTGAAACTGCACTTCGCAATAATAATTGTCTTGTAACACTTGTTTGCACTTTTTGACCATTGATACGCTATTTTGTTCGTTATATAGGAGATATGGTTTGGAAGGAATTATAATTTGGTAATTTTTACTGTTCCTGATAGGTACAGGGAAAAGGTGATAGTATTCATATTGGATATCATTACAAAGTGGAATTTCTAATATAAAATTAAGGCTGTAATTTTTCCTGTATGCTTTGATGGTGATAATCTCTTCGTACTCGACTAATTCTTTGGATGTAGAATAGGGCAATTTATACGGCAAGGCATTTTTCTGTATTTCTTCCAATTCTCGTGTTAGGTCCTTTCTTTCTATTATTGAAGGATGTAGTGTTTTCAATTTCGCAAAGGTGACGGCTTCCTCCAGAGTGTTTAAAATATGTAATAAAAGGTTTAATAATGCTGCTATTTGTAACTGGATCGAATGCATGTTAATAAATGAGTACATCTCGGTTTCGTGTAACGCGGACGTTTTGATCGCTGATTCAAGCTGCAGAATCCTTGATTGTAATACCAATTGATTGGTGCTTAATTGCCGCATGGTTTTGTTGAATTTTTCTATTGCTTGTGTCATTAACGAAGTTTGTTTTATGATCACATTAGCTTGATTTTCTTGATTTTTCTGTAGAGTATTGATGGCGTTTTCGATTCGTTCCCCATCTTCTGCATCTAGGTTACCTGTTATGAATTTGAGAATATTTCCTAGTCCATTGATTGCACCTCTCTTACTGCGTTCATGTGGAAATATGTGTTCGATTTTTCTTTGATTTTCTTGTAATAATACTTCCAATATTATTTGATAATTATGAAATTCAGTTTTGTAGGTTTCGCCGTTGGCATGAGTTTCAAATGACAGTTGAATTTTCCTAATGTTATTTTCTAATATCTGTAGTTCGGTTATTATTGGTGAACAATCTATTGTTTTTATTAGCGTCCATTGTATTTCTTTTATTTGTGCAATTCCTAATTTGTCGTAATAAAGTCCTGGATTATTTTCGAGGTTGGTGAATTTAGGCTGGTCCAGTGCAAAACTAAATGCAATTGATATTATTGCGATGATCGAGTATTCGAGGAGCATCTTGTCGAAGCTACACTTCTGTTGTCTTCGTCTGCAACAAAAGGCAGCAGATCATTTACGTGAAGTTTCTTTGTTTGATTTTTATTATTCAGTAATATGCAAGTATTTTCGGGGGTGATTTCTTGAATAGTGTAGGGTCCGTCGTATTTATTGTTTTTCTTGTTCCTAATGTGGGTTCTTGCGAATACTTTGTCTCCTACTTTAAATTGTGGATCTTTTCTTTTTGCGTTTCTTTTCTCGATAATGGCTTCTTTCGAAGTTTGCAATTTTTCTTTAATTTTTCCGTAAATTATTTGCAATTTAGATTGGTGAGATTTTACATAATTTTGGAAATATTCTTTTTCATAAAATAAGTCAAATGGATTTCTACTGTCGGTATGGCCTAATAAAATTTCAAATGGTGAATATCCTGTTGTTGAATGAATTGTGCTATTATAAGCGACAATTGCATATGCCATAAGATTATGGGGCTGGTTTTCTCGTTTTTCGGTTCGTAGCAATCTATAATGTTCGATTAGGGTTGAATGCAGTCTTTCAACCATTCCTTGAGAATTGTGATTATAAGGTGTAGAATAATGTAATTCAAAAATTCCTGTATAACTTTATTATTAAATTCTACTCCATTGTCGCATGTTAATTTCCTGGGCATGCCATAGTGAGAAAAGAATTTTAATAAATTTTCGGCAATTATGGTTGCTGTTTTTGATTCAATAGAATATGCTTGGGCCAGTTTAGAAAATGCGTCAATTATTGTTAGATACGTTGATCCGTCAATTTGAAATGTGTCGATAAATATTTGTTCAAACGGCTTTTCTGCTGTTTCTGTAATATTTAATGGGGCTTTAGTCGGGTTCCTGTCGTATTTCGATTTTTTACACGTATAGCATGAATTAATGTAGTCTTGTACGTCCTGCTTTAAACTTTTCCAGTAGTATTTTCTTCTTATTGCTTCTTCCGTGATGTTAATCCCTCGATGGTTGGTTTTTCCTTCATGATAATTTTTTATTGTTAATTTTCTACCTTCGGGGTCCATTAAGTGTTCCACTCGTGATGTACATTTGTAGAAAGTTGGCGAATTGCTATTCATAATTGACGTCACGATTTTACAAAATTGTTCATAAAATTGCTGGTTAGGAAAATGACAAAAATACTTCGTTCTTGGTTTGCAATAATGAATTACTAGTTGTTTAGTAAAATTTTCTAAATTTTCATTTGGCACTTGCACTGTAATTATTTCGTTTTCTTCTTTTTTCTCAATTTTAGGCGTCAAAGGTATGCCAAATACAGGTTGAAAAATTATTTGATTTTTATGAGTTTCTAGGGGCTTCTCGCAAATTTCTACTGTAGCTGTGGATTCTTCTTGTGTATGTACGGTATTATTTGAATTTTCTTCTAGTTGTATCCTGGTTATAGGTATCATGTCTTCAAAATCCGGAGGTGAGGGTGGATTTGCTGCTACACTCGATATAGGTTCTGGTGTTTTCAGTGTTACTAATCTATCGATTTCTTCATCTGCGTGATTTATTAATGATACCTGATCCTCTGCTATAATAGGATTGGCTGGAATTCTTGACAAGGCATCGGCATTCGTATTGCTTGTACCTTTCTTATAAACAATATTATAGTCGAATTCTTCTAGTTTGATTCGCCATCTAGCTAATTTAGAGTTAGGTTCTTTCAGTGAATGAAGCCATTGAAGTGGTCGATGATCGGTAACTATGGTAAATTTATGTCCGTATAGGTATGGCCTAAAATGTTTCGTAGCCCAAACTATTGCCAGTAGTTCTTTTTCTATTGCACTGTACCTTTGTTCGGAATCATTTAAGGTTCTCGATGCATAGGCGATTGGTAAATCGGAGCCTATGTTACCTTGAGATAATACTGCTCCCAATGCTACGTTTGATGCATCAGTTGTCAATATAAACGGTTTTGTAAAATCTGGGTACTTTAAAATTGGGTCATTTGTCAAAATTTGTTTCGCTGTTTCGAATGCGTTAATAAATTCGGTATTATGCTCAATTTTGGCGTTTTTCTTTAGACATTTTGTTAGCGGTTTTGTTAATTTCGCAAAGTTGTTTATGAATTTTCTGTAATATCCTAGCAACCCTAAAAAGATTTTGATTTCTTTTCGAGTTTTAGGTATTGGAAAATGTTGTATTGCTATGATTTTGTTTGGATCTGGTTTTACACCATTCGCTGTTATTTGGTGACCTAAATAATTTACTTCTTTACGTAAAAATTCGCTTTTGTCGAGTTGTACTTTAAGATTTTTCTCTCTAAGACGTTGGAAAATTTTCTTGATGTCCTGAATATGTTCTTGAAGCGAAGCCGAATAAATAATGATGTCGTCTAGGTACACTGAGCAGATTTCGTTCTGGAGTCCTCGTAAAATGTTGTTCATCAATTTTTGGAAGGTAGCTGGCCCGTTCTTGAGCCCAAAAGGAAGGCGTTTATACTCAAAGTGTCCAATATCTGTTGAAAATGCAGTTTTCTCAATATCCGATGGGTTCATTTCTATTTGGTGAAATCCTGAAGCCAAGTCCAAAGTTGTGAAATACTGACCTAATTTATCCAAAATGTCACTTATATGGGGTATAGGAAACTTGTCGTCAACGGTTTTTTCATTTAGCTTCCTATAGTCTATCACTAATCTCCACTTGGTTTTTCCAGACGCATCTTGTTTTTTCGGTACTACCCAAATTGGTGAAGACCAAGGTGATGAGGATGCTCGAATAATATTTTCTTGTAACATTTTCGATACTTGTTGTTTTACCTCTTGTTTATGGATTTCAGGAAATCTGTAACTTTTGGTGTAGATTGGTATGTCATCGGTTGTTCTTATTACATGCTTGACTTCGTTGGTAAAAGTTAAAGGGAGTTGTTCATGATGAAAGATGTCCTTGTATTCCTCACACAGGTTCCTAATTAGAGTAATTTCTTCATCGTTTAGGTGTTTTAATCTTAAGTTTTTCAAGTTTTCTCTCTGAATTTTCTTAACATTGACTGGAACATTATTAATATTGTTAACTGGTATAGGTTTCTTGATTGGTTCAACTTGTATTAGGTTTAACGGTTTCGATATTTTTAGAATTTTTTGCTTTTCGCTTTTGTTTAACAGTGTTGTTAATGCTTGCTGATTTTGAACTTGTACTAACGCTGTTGGCATTTCTATATCAGGTCCAAAATTCTGATGTTCCAAAATTCCTTGCTGTAGTTTAGTATTTACGGGTATTTGCACTACGGTTTCCGTTCTTGGTTGAAGTGTTAGTGTACAACACACGTTTTCCTGAATTTCATTATGATAAATTTGTATTCTAGCTGTTGGGGTCACTATCATGTCATTTTTTAAATCAATTGTGGCTCCTAACTGTTTCAAAAGATCAAGTCCAATTAAACCATCGTATTTAGGATTAAAATTAAATAGATATACTTTATGATAGCCCTGTTTTTTAAATGTGGGAGGTAACGGAATATTAGCAACTTCATTATGATAGCTAGTATTGTGCGCTGTTTGTATAGCAAATGGTTCTATACGAATTTGATTTGGATAGTATTTGTAAATTAAATTTGGATTTATTAAGGTTCTTGCAGATCCAGTGTCAATCATTAATTTAGCTTGAAGTTCCGGTATGATAATATAGGGAAGGTGTACATTTTGTTTTACATTTAACGATATTACGTCGGTGGTGTTCTCGCAGGGTCCATGGAAAAATCCTGATGATAATTATTCGGTGTTTCTTCTGGGTCTAAATAATTAGCTTCCTGTTGGTACTCTTCATAGCCTTCATATTCTGGTTGACAATTTTGGGTTGTTTGAGCGTCGATTTCGAATGGATTTTCGAAGTTTGGCTCTTCTTCTGGTGTGTCGTGGTAAAATAATTCTTCTGATGTAAAAGTTGGTCTCGGCTGGGAATAACTAACTCGCGAAAGTTGCCTGGTATTTCCGGAGCTTATGTCCATTGGTGTTGGCTTTGGTTGCGGTAAGTTTCGGGGCTTGAATACATTTGTATTTTGCCTTTGTTGATTTCCAAATTGGTGAAAAGATGTTTGTGCATTTGCTGTAGTTGTGGAAAATTTGATTGTTGGTTACCAAATCCAGTAAAGCGTGGGTTTTGTGGTGGCAATCTTGAATATCCAAATTGTGGCAATTGTGAAAATTGTGGAAATTGTCTGGATATGGGCTGCTGTATCGCTGCTGGAACTGGCATGGTAAAAGGTCCTCTGGTAAATTGCGGCTTATAAAAATTGTTAGAAGTTTGTTGTCTTGGTTTCTGGGTTCTTAAAGTTGATGGAAATCTCTGCTGTGTAGAATTTTTCGCATAATTTATGTTTTCCTCGGCTAGTACATAAGTTAATGCCTTTTCAACGGTGTCCGGTCGTTGCGCTCGTATTAGCGATCCTAGTGGTTCACGTAGCCCGGTTAAGTATGATTTTAAAGTAAGTTGATCGTAGAGATCACCTTTGATTTTTCTAGTAGCGGCGTCGTTAGTATTTATTCGTAATTGTGAAAACAGTAATCCACGAATATCCTGACAGCGGTTATAATATTGTTGTGGATTTTCGTTTCCTTGTCTAAGCAGCATGAGGTCACGTAGCAAAGAATTTTCGTCTCCTTGGTCCGAAAAAGACTTTTGAAGTATGTCTTTTAAATCGTCCCAAGAATTGACATCTCTACCATTTGTAACTATGCCGGCGTCGCCAATTAATTTGCTTCTAATCGACGAGAGAATGAAGTGGTTAATAAAAAGATCCGGTGTATCTGATTTGGTGAATTGATTAATTATCAATTCGCTAGCCCTAATAAATTCGGATAGACGCGCAGGATTGCCGTCAAATTCCGGGATAGTACGCAAATATTCGACGTGGAATGAAGTCATATTTTGCGTGGTATTATTTATAGAATTTAAAGTTTGGGAATCCTCTTGATTTATATTTAAATTAGATATTTGGTCAACAAGGGTTTCAATTGACATTAGGGGTAATAATAAAATTATGGAAGGCACATAAAGGAATAACGAACAAATAAAAAGCGTATAAACTCACTTTGATTCTTCTCTGCGTTGTCCTGTCCTTGGAAGTCCCCTTTTTGGATGCGATGTCCTTAACCTAGGTGGTCCAATAGGTCCAGCGATTTCGGTCCGGTCCCCTGGATTCAAGATTCGGCGATGGATGTCCTCCTCTCGATTCAAGACTCGGCGATGTATGTCCTCGTCCCGATGTTCCGTTGTTGCGTTGCCCGAAGTTGCCGATTTTTGTGCACTCCGAACAAAGTTTTTCGATTGCGAATTAAATCGTTGACACGAACGACAAATCGATTTAGTATTTGCCTTATCGCAATCCTACCGACTGCGCCAGTGATATTTTAAGTGCCGAAATTTAAATAAAAAAAACTTTATTTTATTTCCACACTGAGCAATTATACAATGTCTTTACATAAAGAATGCTGCATAACAACTGACTTAATTCTAATTACTATCTGTCTACAAGCAAGCAAGCAAGTTGATAAGATAAGGAAATGACACCTCGTAAGATTATCAAAACGTGCCTTATCTGTCCCACGTAACTCTAGCAAGATGTCCGTTCTTGAATGACAACCAACAAAAACGTTCAGTATTGTATATGTATGTATGTAAGGAAGACAGTATAAATTAATACGAAAATCAAAAACATCGCCACATCGACACTTTTTGTGTTAGTTCCTATACTTACCTGTGCTCCTTTATCTGAAAGAATGTTAACATTCATGGTTGCGCTAATATTTAAGAGCAGTAAGGTCCGATTGCGTTTCACACACTTGTAATTAAATGTTTTGAAGAAGCTTCTATTGTGGTTAACTACTTCACAGTGATCAGGCACCAACTTGTAACGATTTTGCTGGAAATACGCATACATAGCCTGAAAAATTCTTTAAACAGGGCGAATACTTACAGTGCAATTTATTTGAAAAATAAGGCAAACTACAGCGGATAGAATGCATATTATAAATTTCATTTCGAAACCAACTAGTTTATGCTTGAGCAGCAACACAGCAGCATTTGTGTTCATTTGTATCTGCTCCATGTCATTACTACTGATGCATCCTAATATGTATATATAGCAGTGGCGGCTCGTGATAATTGTATTTTGCCAAAAAATAATGACCTACATTCCGTTGATGTTTCAATTCAAATATAGCAATTATTTTTAATTTTAATAAGCCAAAAGGAAACATCATATGCACAGAACAAAAGTATTCAACTTCAACATAAATAGTACATACGTGTTAAAAAACGAAACACGAGAATTTATTTAATAATGGAAAAACAGAGCATGCATCCGATTCGTAAATCCATTTGTTTTTCTTATTAATGTTTACATCTTCTAAAATTACAAGCTCCAACTTTATTTTGCACTTTGAAATGGAATCCAAATGTTTCTATTTTAGTCTTTTCAGCTAACAGTAGGCTTTTAACATTAATATTGAGAATACTTGCACTATTCTCCTCTATTTTTTCGTGAAAATTACACGAAACAATCGAAATCACCCAAAACTCTAACTGCAATCCATATTATGTTTAAACACGGACTACAAGAATGTAGAACGTCCTTGCCTGCTGGGATTCATTTTCAGTATCAAAGATTGCAAATTTGTCTTATAGGAGCGCCGGTTGCCTTTACGCCTTACGCTCGGATCGTTTGTAAATAAGACGATAAGCCCTCAAGTTTAACGGCTGGTTCGGCTACAACGTCGTTTAGCATTTGCGTCACATTGAAACTGTGATAGCTCGGTTATGCAGCATCAGCGTTTTCACCCGTAATTGCCATATACGTTTGGGTCCTATTTCCAATCGCCGTCAACAGCTGCCAGCGGCTCGGCGCATTAATAACAGCAAGTGCGTTGACACATAACTCATGTTATGTTGACATACTTTTTGAATCTTATATGTTGAATGTAGAATGGTTACTTCTTTCCAATGCCATATAGGCTGTTGACGGGTGGGAGGTTAGCGCACCTGCTCCCCTAAAGATCAGCCGCTACTGATATATACACATCAAAACAGGAAGAGATAATATGTTTGCCTCCACTGTACATTTATATTATAAACGTTACTTAATTATGGGAAATGGTAATAGAGAAACATCCGGTTAGTGCTCGTTGCCCAATGATAACTGTCAAGGGTATCTGATTGAAAATTAACGATTTTTACTGGCTCAATGGAAAAGTTGGTGAATATACGAAATGTACCAATAAAGTCCCCTGCCGTAGCTACAAAGAAGACAGCAATCTTAGACAAGAAAGTGTTATATCTTAACTATCTTTTTCCATCAAAGAATCTATGTAAATCTAAAAGTATTGTCTTTGTTGTTGCTGTTATAATTTTTAAGGAACTTTAGCTATATTCTGGTGTATTTTGACAATTTTAAATTGGCACTTCGTTCGTGTTGAGCTTTTTGCGTGTTACTTCAGAGTTCAGCAAATTTTACGGTCCTGCTTTTGGAAAATGGTCTTTTTCTTGTTTCTTTCTAATATAAAAAACGTAGCGTGAGGCTTAAAAAAGGATGTCACTCCTAAAACTGTTGCGACCCCGCGTTAATATCGGTCCTTGTCACTACGCGTTGACAGTTAGTTCGCCAGCAATATTGGGAGCCTATCAACGTATCAACATCTAAGCTATGCGACAACACGTTGTTTCACGTAGTTTAACGTGCGGAAATTCATATGTAGGTTTTCTTCATAAACGGTGTTGACTCTCTTTCACACTTGTCACGCCTTGTTTTTCGCCGATTTCTGAGGGAGCCTGTTGTTATTTTGCAAGCGAAAAGGCCCCATAATTCAGAATCTTATCTGAAACCTCGTGTTGCTTGCTGAAAAAACCGCTGTAATTGGAGAATCAATTCCCGGCTTGGTTAGGATTTGGTTGTTATTTCACCCGACGTCAAGGAGGCAACCCCCGATAAGTTTATCTGCGTTAGGTATTCTTTTATCTTCAGCAATCAAGAGCGCAGAAGTCGTAGAAAATGCTTAGCGCATTTGTTTTACTTCCAACTATCCGGAACGCAAAAAGCCATGAAAGATATCTTTTATGATTGTTTCAATTCAGAGCGACTAGAAGCGTATAAGTAATGGGTTGTTTAATATTTCATAACTTGCAACCTTTTATTTGGTGTTGGCGAATTTTGATTTTTTTTATAATTTATGTCTAATTGAACCACCTCTTTTTGCTTATCCATTTAATGTTTTGTGTATTTCGGATGCCATAACGGTTTTTAATTGTTAAAATAGTAGACGGTTTCTTTAGTTTGCTACGGCATTGCCAACGAAAACTTGTCTATATGAAGCAATAATTTTATTTTATTTCAAACGAGCTTTGTTTTCGAGACGCTGTAACGTTCTGAACTTACTGGTTACTTGCGAAGAACGCCATGTGGCGTTACGGTATTTTGAAAGTACTTTATAATTTATTGTCTAAATTATCGCTTACATTTTGTTGTTTACAATGCACGCCAGTAGCTGCGGTCTAGTATTGTGGTTAGTTACGGGACTGAAATTGAAGGAGTAGCTCTCAGACAATCACCTAACCAACCGGATGCCACATGCATTAGAAACAGGGTAGTTCATGTTAGTAGGTATTTTTTTCAGCCAGTCACCCAACCAAACCGATTGCCACATGCATGGAAGCAGAAGTTTCAATACAGGAGGGTGACTAAAATGTAGTTCTACTAACACTAGCCGGAAAAAGTGGTTTTAGGTCAGGTTAAGGGCTTCTCGACGAGAAGCTTGGATTAGAACTTGTCCTTAGGGCACTAAAACCTTTCTTTTATATTATTTCGACCTGCTTGATTATCGAGGGAGGTAAACTTGAAAACCTGGCGGGAGCTAAGAGTGGAAATTGCCACAAACGTGTGTCGTCATCTGGCTTGAGTAACCCTCAGGCTTTACGCCTGTGTCTTATCAGGCAATCGACAGGATCTCGCTTTACGTAACTTCTGAGGTCCAGATGTTTTCATAGCACGTCTGGGTACTTCTTGTAACTGTCACATAGCTTTGTGTAACGTGATTTACGTTAGGGCCTAATAAGGTAGCAACTATATTAGTGTAACTTCGCTGTTTGATTACAGCGTATATTTAATAATTTTTTTGCTTGCAGAATGCCAACATCCTATCCTAAGTTTTGTTTCAATGTTTTTGTAACGTGATGTAATTAATGCTGTTTAATGTGTATTTCGCCACCCTACAAAATTTAAATTATTAAAAATGAAACTTTTCGAAGACCAATTTGTCCTCGTGGACAGCCAACGTGTGTCCATTCGGAGCCAGGAAAGCGTGGAACGGGTAAATCAAGATATTGAAAATATGCTCCCAATTTAGATGCAAGATAATTGTACCAGTAAGTGAAGCAAAAGGATTGGATTTGTACAGTTTATAAAAAACAGAGCCTATCATTCTGAAATGAACCAAAGTTTCTTACCAAGGTATGTTTGCAAGGGCTCCACACCGCCATAAGCCGCCATCACTGATATCAATGGCGAGGAATCTTTTTAAGGTTAAAGTTAATTAATTTTTTATACCTACGACTGCTAAATATCAATCAACATGCAATACCATAAGCAAACATGAGTTAATGGTAACTTTAAATAATTTTCACATATACTCTCATAAGAGCATGAATTCTTTCCGGATTTTTTTTTGAGTGCGTTCCAACAACGTTATATTAATTTCCCCAGCTTGAAGGTAGTGTAAATTAGGTCGTTGTTGGAACGCACGAAAAATAATTTCGGGATATGAATTAATGCTCGAATGCAGATTCGGTAAGAAAATCGTAACGATACAAACCCTCACAGTTAGGTTGGTCTACCTACAAAAAAATTTCAAGAAATTGTTTTGTCTTGGCTACGGCTGGTGGATTAATTTTTCTATTGGTCATTAATGAGTGCCGTACGATTTTCACCAATACGTATATACAGAAAGAAGCTTTCTAAATAAAAAAATCTGGTGTGATACACTCACACAACTTCTTTTTATAGTGATTAGCATTTTATTTTTTATTTTTAAGCGTTTGTCAAAAATTTTCAAAAGTTACAAATTCTACAGAAACCATACAAAATAGAGCAATAGTTCAAGAGACAAATTTTCTCTAAAATTTTAAGCTAAATTCAAAAATGTAATAATATACCGAGTGTTCCATTTAAAATAGGAGTTAATAAAAAAAACAGAAGAAACCCATTTTAGAAGTATTCAACTGGAACATCACCTATCTCACATCAATACACATTAAAATGTAATAAAAATGTAGCGTTTGAGAACAACTGATTATTTATGGTTTATTTATAATGAAAAGACGTAATTTATTCGTAAATAGAGCAATTGGTATGTTGATGAATGGTGCTAAACAAGTTTACTTAGATACTGTTACTGGGCTATTAAAAATTATACGCCGTTTTTTGTTTTAAGCATTTATTTATAGCAATTTAACTTAACGATTTAACAAAGACACAAGAACTATTAATACGGAACATTTATTATTTATACACTAACAGGAACTATTTCTAACAATACAATACGTTTAGCGTTAACCAAAGTGCGATGTCGCTGCTTTACCCGCGATTTAAAACAGCACGTACTGTTTCTGAAATATTAAGGGAAGGTATACCCCGCAGTGCAAATGCCAGGGAAGCTATATTTATAATCCTACTGAACTACTGAATGCTACTGGAACTATAATAAATCCAGAAACCAGTGGCGTTATTTCAGATTTCGGGTCTCCCCGCGAAAATTTTCTGTGGGCCCGTTATAGGTATTTAATAAAATCAAGTGGCAAAAACATCTACAATAATAATAATAATAAGCCTAAATCCATACACAAATTCAAAAAACAATCATATTACATACATGCAATATCGTAAGAAAATTCTTGAATCAAAAATTATAACAGAATCTAATTAGACCTGGCCGAAAGCTCGTCTAATTAGAAACAATAAACCGAACATTTCGAGAAAAATTATAAAAAATAATACATACCGGGTGGCCATTAATATCTGATATCACTTTACCTTTGGAATCAACACCGCTTTATTAAAGTGATGAATCTAAACTAAATGTCATTAATGTCATCACAACTAAAATTCCTCTGTTAAAAATTATTACAGATTGTAATAAGTAATGGAGTTAGAACAGGAGATTTTTATAATCGACTCGTGTGCGAAACTGCAGAATCCGGAGCACATTCCCCTCCTCTTAATGCATTTTATTACATTGCATAGGTACCAATACTTATTTTAATTGAAATATAAAGCTAGCCAACATTTATAAGTAGCTAATTCCATGGCTGCCGGGATCTCAGATATTTATGGCCACCCGGTATAATCAGAAGTAATACTATAAGTACTTCGATATTATCGGGTTATATGTCGATAACTTGTTGCACAATAATAAAAGAGTGTCAGTTTGATAGGTTAAATAGTCCGACCGCGTCAGCGGGAGGATTATTCTGTCAAACTGACACGATTTGTTATTGTGCAGGAAGTTTGAGACGTATAACTTGTTCGAAGTACGCATTGTATTCGATTTGATTATTTTTTGAGTAAATTTTAATATTAGGAACAAATAAATATTTTATTGGCAGCTCGATTTGTTTGCATTAACCTAGCTGAAAGTCATCTCCATGAAAACAACACCAAGTTGACAAAATCTATGTATTGCGTTGGCTAGTGAAGTTACTATAGTATAATCGATTTTGTATAATCGAAATTATACAAGATAACTTAACAAAATCCAGCCTTCTGATTGGTTGAAATCTCTACGAAAAAAATAATCAATAATATCTAATAAGATTAGGTACTACAAAACAATGTCTTCACTATGATAGTTAAAAACTAAAAACGAGATTTTAAGCAATATGCTTACGCCTGGCCTTAATGTTTGCAAAATCTGTAATAACCTCTTGCCATTCCATTTCATTAGCTATCTGAGATTCGATGGACAATAAAAAATATTTCCAAACTTTCTTGATGAATACTACTGTTTCTGACATAATTTTTAATTTAGTGAAGCTTCTTTCATCTGAAATGGCCGAAACAGGTTATGTTAAAAATAATAACAGTGGCAATTTCAGGAAAAAATCCTATTATCAACTATTAAAAACCTAGCAAATTGTTTCACGCGTTTAAACTCTTTTAGTTTATTTTAAACTTTTTTGGTTTATCTAGATTATACATTTTTTTTTGCAGAGGAACAAATGTCTATAGGAAATGAAGGTGAAATATAATTTTTATAAAATATTTGAAAAGCTGTTGCTTTGGAAAAGAGATCTTTCTCAGTCATTTCGCACAAAGTTATGAGGCCTTTTTGATGTAAGATTCTGGGCAATCTTTCCAAGCAGCATCAAACAACACAAAAGGTACACTTGGGTGCAATTTTCCGGCCGCCGGCTCAATCGGTAGTAGGGCCGCGGGATAAACGACAGCAAGGTTGATATCGGTAGAGTTAATTAAATATAAAAAAGCCCAGAACGCCAACAATTTTTGAAGGTACGACAATTGCACCCCGGTGAACCGTGGAGAAATTGTAAACTCTGTACCAAGCTCCAATAAAGCAAACGAACCGTAGCTAACACAACTCATATAAAGATAATTTAAAATGGTTTAATTTCATGCATAAATACACTATATAACTTTTACATTGATTAACTTATATCTAGCATGAACTGAAGGATGACGGCCGCCCTAATTAAGTATCACAATGCACTAAATGTACTTACAGTTTTGACAAAACATAGAAGCTACAACATGTTAAAATGGGCAACCTCGTCAGCGGCTCGCTGCGACAGACTTGGAGCTCTGGATCTGGACGTCGCTGCAATCGTAATTCGACGTCGGCAGAGAACGTTTCGCGGTCGACGGTGGCCTAAATGGCCGGCAATATCAGCGCCGCTCCCACGGGTCGAAAGGCCAAACCTCGGGGCTAATTACCTTCGAACTATGGTACCCTCTTGTGCCCTAATTGTGCGCCGGCGACAAGGAGAAGCGGGCCCGTGGAGGCTTGACAGATCGCCTCGCTAAACGTTGCTGCACGTGGCCAAAAGGTCCAGCGACTTCAGAGCGAAAACGAAATGTTGCCTAGTACGACTTGCTGTAGGACGGAAAACAAAGGTTCTAATAGAACACGCACGGACAGGCTTTCTAGCGTAAAATAGTTACTCACCCCAGATGGTTTTTGGGCGCAGAAAAGAATAGCTCGAATATGCTAACACCGAATAGATCCGCCGTAGCGAAGGAAACCAACGTCCTTAAATATGTTCGGGGGGCTTCAATCCACGAAACGTGAGGGCATTCCTAACTCCACATATCTAACTCAACCAAATAGCCCTAAATAAGCATCCTTGAACTAGTGAATAGCACTAGCGAACTGCTCGCTTCGAAAGCTGGCAAAGAAGAAGGCAGCGAGTCCCGGCCTGTCAATGGTTTTTCCAGATAAAAGCTATCGCCAGAAGACACGGCCGGACGCCAATGCGCAATGCGCGGGAAAATAGCGTTTAAATTCGAAATTATGGCAGGCGGCGCATTCTGCACGTAACAAAGTCTTTTGCCGTTTGAAACATAGACTCAAATCTCTGACTTAATTGAGTTATTGCGATATCTAGGGCTCTATAAAAAATGTTGACCCGACACTTATTAGAATCCGATAATCTTTGATCTTCCGAAAGTTCGTCAAAATGTTTTATAACTTTCGGTCTGCGTTTATTTTTAAATAGGCGTCGAAACAATCCATAAATCCAACATTTAATGATCATTTTGTCAAATTAGTCTTACGACTGCAGGAAATTCGTCACTTTATGCCGACTTCCACTAGGAGTGCAGCATAAACGATCTTGTGGACAACCATCGTTATGCTTTAGAACCAAATTTTCTATGTTTGGATGAAAATTTGAAAATGTATCACACTATAGATCTAATATTATATTAAACCACTTCAAGGGAGATTATATTGACAATTTACCTCTTCCAGCGTTATCACCGATTCTGAATCCGATCGAAAACGTTTGGAGTATGCTGAAAATGAGCTACGTAACCACTAACCAGCTCTAGTAGAATTGCGTAATGTAAGACAAATATTGCCAGGTCTGTGGGATACCTGGGGTCAAAATCTCATAGACCAAACAATTTTAATCAACAGAAGTGGGAAAAAACGTCATTTAATGCTTTGTTGTTGTTAGTAACTGTTTTTAGATGTTACTTTATCTAGATGGCATAAATCCTTGTTTTTCCTTTAATTTATTCTTTTCTTTCTTCTTCTTCTTAGTATAGACTCAGAGCCTGTTATTACTACACTGAGTGCAGTTTTAACCATCTTCACCCGCAGCCTGGGCAGCTGGCTAGCCTAACCCATTGATAGAAAGAATGTCCTTCTGCAGGGGTCACGATCACCAAAGGTGTTGGTATGACAGCCAGAAAGCGTGAGATGTAACCGATGACCGGGCGTGGGGTTCGAACCCACTACCTGCCGGATACATGCTCTCTGCCGATTTGTACTGTATGATAGAAAACTTTTATTCTCTGGAGTGTTCAGGAGATTTTTTTTGTTAAATTTTTGTAGGTAGTTGTTGGAATTTTGCATCTGATAGTATAAGGTAATACTAGTAATGCCATTTTAACAAATACAAATATTTCTATAGAACGCATAGAAATGTTAATAACAAAAATAGCTACAGATGTTTAAATTGATTTCCTCCATTTTCCATACACAGCACCACCTTGTGTTCAGTATTAAACATTCTGTAAAAGTTAAGTCTATTTATCAAAATTGTATAGATTATATTATTAAGTATCTTTACTCTTTACTGCCGACATAAATTAAATATTTTAACAAATCTACAGCCAGCTAGAGGATAAAATTTTCAATCATACGGTACTTAAGTGTGTATAAATAAAGTGCGCCTGTCGGTTTGGAACTGGTTGAGACACTAGATTTTAAAATATAGAATAATTTCTTGTGCTTGGGTTGCCATTAGTTTCATTTTGAAATGGCACACACTAATCAAAGAATTAAATAATTGTAGGTTATGTCACATATTTAAGGAAGTAGCTATCAGCATTATTTTATTGAAATTCCTGTCATATTATTTTTAGTATTGTAATTAGAACTACATAAGTGCGAGTTACATATCTTATGTCAAACTAAATCGTACCTAAAACGTAGGTCGCACGGTCATTTTGTTGCATCAAATGTGTTTGTCAAACATCAATGATGACGTATTTGTAACGTCATCAATAGTGTTTATCAAACATCTCTAAAATAGGACTGGCTATAAGCTATTATCTCCGTGTACTGACACGATTCTGCGCAATGTGTCGGTTTTTGAAATTGTAATTGTGACTATATTTAAAATTGTTATAGACCCTCTTTCGCCCATCCTCAAATATTTTTTAACGCTATAATCATCTTCAGATTTCAATTCTTTGTGTACCACTCGTTCTTGATTCTGTCATCGTAACCAGTTACGGATCCGTACTGTCCTAGATTTTCGCTGTTTCTTATTACACAACGCTAGACCTTATTTTGTGAATTAAATGCAAAGCCTTAAAAGTTCAATACATGCAGCTTGATGTTCTTTTATGGAAGATAGATTAGATTATTATTTGCGAGTATTGCATGTTTTACTAGTTCTGGACACGTCTACTTCCAAACCTTGGTATACAAATAACTATTATATCGTTTCGCAAATTTATTCTTCTGATTCAAAGACCTATAAAAAATGGCCTACAACAACAGAAAGCTAGAATTTATTTTATATCCATAGGGCTATAACTAATTCTCTTAAATAATACTGATTATTGCCGATCAATCACTAATCGATGAAACATGGATATCACGACACGGTACTTTTTAATGGCAGGGCCATATATATCCGTGTCATGCTTAACTAGGGCAAGTATCATTCAACGGTCGCTGTGCACCTGAGGCGATGTTTTTTGTTCGTCGCTCTCTTTTGTAAGCGTCTCCGACTTGATTGCACGCGCTATACTTTGTGTTAACCTTTGTATTAATTTAGGGCTAGTTTATACTAATTTATGAAGTAAAAAATAGTATGCTAGCTCACTCACGCTACTGCGGATGTGTATGGTTGATTATCGAAATATTTGGTTCTTAATTCCCATCGCATTTGATTGTGGATTTTTCTGGCGTTACGATTTAAGTCTTGGAACTGTAAGATAAACGTATTATAGAATTTGTCAGTAACTGCTGGCGCATTTATGAAACATTCTAAATTTCTACGTACATGGTGGCATACTATTATTGCCTCTCTCCTGCTGTTGGACCTGCGGCATCATCGTAAATTTGTAATTGCCGCTAATTTAATTTGTCCAGAGATTTGTTACCTGTTTGAGTATTCAACTTTGTTGTGTGCTATCTAAACTCCTATAATTAGCGGCAACAGTAGAGTTAGCTGTATTTGTTGCTTTAACCTGCAGCGTGGGTCGCGTTTGCGTTTTATACGAGTGCTGAAGTTAACTGATCTAACATTTTATATCATATTTATTTTTGTTAATTAATATAATTCTGTTGATCTTTACTATGGTTTTATGTATGGTTAATGCAAACAATTGAGGTATCGAACCTATTTGAAGTCTGTTTCAGGTAGTAGCGAATTTACTATGCAAAGTACTTTAGTCGGTTTAAAAGTTTTCATAGAGTAACGGATTTCTCAGTTGCAAAATACTCTTTGGCGCTACCTGGTAATTTTAACAATCTTTTCTAATTATAGAAAAGAACCGCATGCCGTCTTCATCGTAGCTGGTCGGCCCTCTGAAATCCCCATGTAGCCTGAGCATTTATTTGGTACGATTTGAAACTGGTGTGAATCATTGAGAAACTTTTATTTGGGGCTTGAGTCTAAAATTATTTTTCATTCTTAGTAAACTAATTACTCGTATATACACAGAAGTTGGTGGCACTAAAAAGCAACCTTTAATAGCATTGTTTTTAATAAAAATAAATCTGAGTGATTTGGCCACGATTTCTTGGAAGCAGGTGCAATTTAGTTGCTTCGTAGACTAAGAAACAAATGAGAAAGAGGTGATTTGATTGAAACATCCTTGATTTTATATAATGTTTCCGAATCATCTCTGTGTAGTGTAGCTACTACATTAAATAAACCTATACCGAAGCTGTAGGCCTTTCAAACAAATTTTAAGCTGTTTAATGTAATAATTCAATATGTAGCCAAACTCGTAGATAAATATTTATTTTCTTAGTGATACATAATATTTTATCCAACTAGATAAATATTTTTTTTAAACCGCAGTGGTTGTATTAAAATATTAAATAACAGTGTGACGTTTGTGCTTATTTTTCGCTAAATGTGCTGGATGTTTTCATTATTCAGCAATTTTACTACATTACTACCTTAGACAAGTTGGAAACGATGGAAAAAGACAAAAAGAGATGCAACATAGTGATCAAAGGAGTAAAATTCAACGAACAAAATAAAGAACAAGCGGCCAAGCAATTTCTAAGTGAGAAGCTGGAAGTAGATGCGGAAATAAACAGAGTGATACCGCTTGAAAACAAAACAAAGCAGGGATTTCAATAAACATATTAGAAATGAAAAACTGGACCGGGAAACAACAGATAATGAGTAACAAATATAAGTTAAAGGGAACAAAAATTTATATTGATAACGATATGACTTGGAGGGAGAGGAATGTACAGAGAGAAATTAGAAAAATTGCGAAGGAAGAACGGAAAAAGGGAAATAGAGTTAAAGTGGGGTACAGAAAGATAGTCATAGGGGAAGATGAATACACTTGGAATGAAGACGAAGAAGGAGTAGTGAAACAGCAAAAAAACTAACAAGACAAGAAGGCCAAACCACAAAGAAGAAGAAAATAGCAAAGGACATGGACGACGATAATGGAAAAAGGAAAGAAAATCAAGTAAGATACGGAGAGGCGAGTATAACACAGGAAAAGAACAATGAAAAAGGCAAATATACAGGTGAGCAAAAGAAAAGTAAGAAAAGTGTACTAAAAATGGGCACATGGAACGTGAAGGGTATAACTGGAAAAGAAACGGAGTTAGTAGAAGAGATGGAAAAGCAGCAATTAGAATATTTAGGTATAACGGAAACGAAAAAGAAGGGGCAGGGTTTAATCAGAATAGCAAAAGGATACTGGTTTCTCTGGTCGGGAATCGAACAAACAAAAAGAGGAAGTGAAGGAGTGGGTCTGATAATAAAACCGGAAAAAATGGAAAACATAGTAAAGGAAAAATTCGTAAACGCAAGGTTGTTAACAGTGGGCGTAAAAATAGAGGCAACAACATGGACAATAATAGTAGCATACGGACCGACTGAGAACGCGGCGAAGGAAGAAAAGGATATATTCTGGGAGAATTTACAAAAAGAAATAGACGTGAGCGGACCAAATATCATCATAATGGGAGACCTAAACGGAAGGGTAGGAAACGGCAACAAAGGCATAGAAAGACATCTAGGGATACACGGAGAAATAACAAGAAACAACAACGGAAACAGAATAATCGAGTTATGTATTGAAAACGATTTAGTAATAACAAATTCGAAATTTCAACATAAAGAGGTCCACAAATACACACGAGAAGTTCGCTCAAGACTAGAGAAGTCAATCATAGATTACTTTCTAGTGGGAAAAGAAGACAGCAACCGAATAAAAGACGTAATCGTGAAAAGAGGACCGGAAATTGGCAGCGACCACTACCTAGTAAGGATGGACATGAAAATTGAAAGAGAGGCACCAAAAGAAAAAAGAAGAAAAGTAATGAAGGAAAGCATTAGAAGTTATCGACTGAAAGAAGAAGAAACGAGAAAAGAGTATCAAGAAATAATACAAAGGAAGCTAAATACAGAACCAAGGGGAAAAGACGTAGAGGAAGAATGGAGCTACTTAAAGCAAAGCATACTAGAGGCAGCAGTAGAAAGCTGCGGAGCAACAAAAGTAGTTAATAAGGATATAAAGAAAACAGCTTGGTGGACAGAGGAAATAAAAGAAAAAGTAAGACAAAAGAAAAATATTTGGAAGATATACCTACAGACTAAGACCAGGGAAGACTACGAAAAGTACAAAAACAAAAGAAAGGAGGTAAAAGAAGTAGTAAATAAGGCAAAACAAGAAGAATGGGTGAAATTCGGAAACAGAATGAAAGACAACTTTAATGAAAATCAAAAGTTATTTTACAGTACACTAAAACAACTAAGGAACAAACGAACCAGCACATTAAAAAACATTAGAGATAAACAAGGTGAATTACTTACAAAAGAAGAGGACATAATGAAAAGATGGGTGCAACATTTCAAGGAGGTGTTAGGAGACAACGGCGAAGAAGAAGAAAATGAAGGCAACAGCGAAAATGAACAAAACAGCACAACGACGAACGACGATGGAGGCATCGAGTATATAACCAAAACGGAATTAGAGAAGGCAATACAAAAAATAAAACTAGGAAAGGCAGCAGGGATAGATGGGATAACACCGGAAATGATAAAATACATAGGGGAGTCAGGAAGGGAAAGAATATTAAGCCTAATGAACAACATGATAAAAGCAAAGAGAGCCCCAAAAGATTGGCAGACGGGTGTAATAATTCCACTGTATAAAAAAGGTGATATAAGAGAATGTGACAATTACAGAGGAATCACTTTACTAAGCATACTGGGCAAGATATGGGCGAGAATATGGGAAACCAAATTAAGAGAAAAACTAGAAAACACATTAGAAGACAGTCAATGTGGCTTTAGAAAGGGAAGAGGAGTACAGGATAACCTATTCATACTACGGCAAATCAGCGAAAAGGCAATAAGAAAGGGGAAGGAAGTGCATCTATGCTTTATGGATCTTAGTAAGGCTTTTGACCGAGTTAGAAGAAAAGACATATGGAAAACACTAGAAAATAGAGGTGCAAGCGCAATGGAGATAGATATGGTCAAAGCACTATATCATAAAACGGCAAATGTAGTGAGAACCAGACACGAGGAATCGGAGGAGTTTGCCACAACGAGAGGCTTAAAACAGGGTTGTGTACTAAGCCCATTTTTATTCACAGTAATTATGGATGAAGTAGTTAAGGAGAGTAAAAAGGAGACAAGGAAATATAACGTAGGGAGGTGGAGAATGGAAAAGGTGCAAATGTCCGAATTGCTATATGCAGACGACATGGTGATTTTAGCAGCAACAGAGAAAGAACTACAGGAAAACATAAACATATATAATAGGGAAATGCAAAAGGCAAACATGAAAATTAACATAGAAAAGACAAAGACGATGGTTATAGCAGCAGAAGAAAGGAGGCACAGTATTACAATAGAAGGGAATGAAATAGAGCAAGTGTACAAATTCAAATACCTAGGGTCATATATCAGTAACAACGGAAAGATAGATGACGAAATAAATGAGCGTGCAGCCGTTGTAGGAAGAACTTTCAACGCTATAAAAAACACCTTTCTGAGTAAAGCGGAAATACCGAAAGAAACCAAAGTGGAAGTAGTGAAAAAAGTAGTGTACCCGGCTCTAGTGTACGGAAGTGAATCGTGGGTGGTCACAGATAAACAACGAAGTAGGCTGATAAGCACAGAAATGAGATTTTGGAGAAAAATAGAAGGAAAAACAAGAGAAGACAGGATTAGGAACACAACGTACAGAGAGCAGTTAGGTGTAAAGGCAGTGAACGAAGTGATACAAGAAAGACAATTAGGATGGCTAGGACACGTGTATAGAATGGAGGAAGACCGACTGGTGAAACAGACTTTTGAAGCAAGACCAGGTGGAAAGAACAGAGTGGGAAGACCGAGGAGGACGTGGGCAGAAGAGGTGAGAAAGGCAGCACAGCAGAGGGGATTAGAATGGAACACAGCGAGACAAAAGGCACAAAATAGAAAAGAATGGAAAAAGTGGTGCAGAAAAACTCCAAACAACGAAGACTGACAACCAATCGACACCAAGCCTTACACCTTACGGTAGAAAGGCTCAGGATTATGTATGTATGTATGTACTACCTTAGAGAAAAAAGGGGGCCAAACTGTGTGACCATGTAATTTTAAATATGGGTCTGTAACCAATGAAAATTATGTACGACACCTCGCTATTTACAGAAATTATCATTTCTCTTTACAGGTCTACAAAAGAGACCCACACGCTTGTTTTTCGACGCATTATAGGTGCTAATATAACTTATAGCTTATGTTTTCCTTGTATAATTGCAATTCAATATTTATAAAACAAAAAGCTATTGAAAAAACTGGATTTTTCACTAAAACGAGTTTGGTTGGTGACTATCCTAACTAGTTAAGTGTAAATGCAAATGTTTCAGTTAGAAACAATTGCAAAACTTATTTAATAATTCCTTGTTGCTCTAGCTACATTGCATATAGACCATGAAGCCCGGAGTACCTGCAATTGCAAAAACATGTAAGTCGCTAAAACATTTTAGATGTATAAGAAATCGCAGCAATTTTAATTCCAGCATGCGATTTTTTATAATAAGAAAACATTACTCACAGCCACCAATGTAGATATGTTAATATCAATTATCCCATTCGCTCTGAAAACAATTTTTCGTTGTGCTTTTTGTGTTATCAATACAATGGAACGGCGTAAAGCGGGTGAACATTGCATGTACCATTTAGAATTGTATATTGCCTCTGCCACAGCTTCTGCCTAATAAAATGTTAGATTTATATGGTTACATTAATCCGCTATTTACTTTTGATAGAGTACCTCAGATGACACGTAATCTGCTATGATACAGTAGAAAGAAAACTGCATAATTACACCAAAACAGACAATTCCATGTCTAACTAAAGAGGTGTTGTTCTTACTGCAATGGAAAATTTAAACAAAGTAATAAGTTAATAATCAAAAACATAGAAGAAACGTTGTCAAACGGATATTACTGTTAGCATTTCACTAGAGCATTTGATGTTGTCATTTAGTGCTTCTTGAAAAATGTCCCAATCAATTTTTCCATTGATAAGTTTTGGTAATGAATTTTTTTGCTGCGGAATACTATTACAACGGACAAATGGTTAGAATCCAATTCTTTCCTTACATTGCATTTTGATAAATAGGTCTTGTAAAATTCTTAAGTAGCATAATATCAGGGGCTGCTATTTATATCGCATGCTTTGTAATGTAAGTAATTGTTTAGCCGTATTCCATTTGGGTTACTAATTCTACAGCCCCAAAAGGTATTTTTACAGTTAAAATCACCAATGTCTATTGTCGGATGATTATGATTGAAAATTGCTAAAAGTTAATTTTCATCGAGTCTCCTATTGGGTGGGTATAACTGCAGACTATTTTAACTTTATAGTTGTTTTCAGTTTTTACTGAGACTGCTACCGATTCTAGAGTGTTGAGATTTTCTATATCCCGGATTTCTAATTTGCATTTTGCTATTATTACCACTCCTTCCGACGCAATCACAGCCGTTCGATCTTTTCTAAAAACATTATAACCTGGTATTCTACAGTTTTCAGGATTGATTAACTGGGTTTCTGACACACGAGCTCTATCTACGTTGTGTCGAAATAAGAAGGCAATAAATATAGCACGATGACGTTTGATGCCATCAGCATTCCAGTACATTAATGTTAAATTATTAAATATTATTTTTGTTGGCAAGAGGTTTTTATGTTTATTAGCCGCTATTTGATGCGCCTGTGAGTAATGACATAAATGAGTGGTATTACTTTATTTATATGGAGTATGGTAATATGAACTATTGCGTTAACATTCGTTATCAAAATATCTGTTTGGTTTTTTGAGTCTGTGGAAGCCTTAGTCTTCAGCTGTTGTACTATATTTGTGTAAGCTCTTCCATCAACGAACGATGATGTGGTGTTACTTTTAAACTGTCCTCTTGGAGTGTTACCAGTCATTTTTCGATTTTGTATTTGCCTAAAATATGCGCAGCCTTTGTAATTGGCGGTTTATAAGTGTGAGCCTAGGCATTTTACGCAACGTAAACTGGAAAGTTTACAGTAGTTACGTGTGTGCCCCTAGCGCTGACAATGTTTACACTGGGGAATGCCTTGAGATCGTTTCCTGGGCTCGACTGATACTATGCTATGCATAAACTTGGAGAGCTTGAAAATGTAGTTTGTATTGTCTGTTTTTTTTAGTTCTAGTGCACAAATCGGTATCGGCAATTTATCTTTGTTGTGCAGTGTGGAGACTTTAGTTACGGGATATTTTTGTCTTTTCAACTCTGTTATAGATTCTTTCCCTCTTATTGAATCGGGTAGGTTGCGAATAACAACTAATAATTGATTTACTTCAGCTTCAGCGTTACGAAGTGTATGTTATTTGTTTCGTCTGATAGGCAGGACCGCACTAAGAACACACGTTCGTCTGCGATCAGGCAATCACAGTTCAGGGGCTACTGTCAAATATCTTTTATTGTTATTCATTTTAACCTTTGTAGTGAAGCGTATGATGAATGCTTGCGTTTACTTGATAAAAATCGAATTCAACTTCTGCAAAATTCCTGTCTACGTTTTATATACGGTGTAAAAAAGCAAGAGCATATTTTTCATAAGCTGGCGGATGCTTCTTGTTTGTATTTTAAAATTATGAACTTCGTTCTATTTTTTGACCGCCTTTTTCGCACAGACATGCACAATTTAAATTTAAGGTTTAAAGGCAGGTTAAAACATCCATTACACAAAAGTTCTCTCTTTAAGACATCTTTTCCATATAGTGTTGCACGTGAACTCAATACTAGGCTGTGCAGCATTGAAGCAGCTTCTTTAACTACTTTTAATTACGGCTTGGGCATCTGTTGCAGCTACGACATTAATCACCACGTACCTATTAGTTAAGTTTTCACAGTGCCCTTTTTTGTATTTATTTATTTTGTATAGCTATTTAAGTAACAAGGAATGTAAGGACCTATTAACATTTGAGGTAGACAAGGACAAGCCAAGGCAAAACCGTGGCTTGTTGCCTGCCGACAATGTTCATAGACGATACCTCCCGAATTACCCTATATATTTTTCCCGCTGCTTATAAAAATGTTCCTAGATTTAAAAAAAATCGTTTGGTTTGTCACCTGCCACCAGGATTGATGTTGATTTCAATCCCTTTCGTGAGTCATAATACCTGTGTCACATTTCACATAAACACTTGAAATTATAAACAAAACCAAGCAGCAAACAAATATTATCACCGATTTACGCGCTTTGTTACTAAGGCTGTACCACTGACTTGATCGACAGCGGGAAAAATATTTTTATTAAATTCATATGGAGCACATTTGTGTTGTTCTTATTGTAAACCCTTTGGTCCCCACTAACAAGTACTTGTAATAATCCTTTTTTGCTAAATAATTCATTTTTAAGATATTTTTTATTGTGTTTTGTATTTCAGCTTTGTTGTAATTATTAGTGACCAATAAATATTATTATTATTATTATTGATACACGCTATAGTTTTTCATTTAAAGTCAATGACATGTGCTGGAAAGGGTTTAGCTATAATGGTACAACAACATATCCCTATTCGTGTTGGTTTTATCTATTTTCTAAAAATATTTTACTGTATGAATTAATACAGTACCTTTCGAAAAGCATATACATTTCTCCGACAATTAAGGGCGTACTAGTTACGTACTGAACTAAAAGTATAAATGAAAGATACTCCTGCATTGACTCTCCGAATCTAAAAATAAATATAATAAAATAGCATCTACAAAGTTTAACATTAAGTTACGCTCTTACTTTAATAAACAGATGTGTTGCTCTATACAGGACTTCATGGTAATTGAAAGCTGCTCCTTTTTCATTTTAAATAGATTAGAGAGGCGATAGTTCAGAATTCGGAACTGTACTATGACGCTGGTGTTAACTGCTAAAAATATACCGTCAAACGCGGGTATAAAAATACCACCTAGTATAATGCCTATCTCTTGGCAAATCAAGGCGAGATTGAACCAATAGTTAGATTTATTTGTATTCCAACTTCCCAATGGTAAGGAATTGTGAATTAAAGAATCCGTAACCATCATTATTACAGCGAGTAGAGCAATAACGGCAAAAGATTTCTGCGCACGCACCATATAGAAGATGAAAGTATTTAACTTAGATTTAAGCGTAATTGCGAGCATGTCAGTTTTCCAGAAGAACTGAAAATCGTTCAGGATCTTCTCCAGTTTATCTTGACTGAACACAGCAAAGACCATCTTCAGAAAAACCTGTAACATCAAACTATTATACAGTTCATTAAATAATTGTAGAACATTTTGCTCATTTAATTTACACTGGTTTCGGAAACTTTCAGGCAGCATTATTATATTTAGCACGTTTAGTTATTTGGTCAGTATTTTTTAAAGTAATGGTATTTTGTAAAATAAATAGTCGGTGTATATGAATATTTTGTTCAGTATAAATAATTAAGTGTCAATATCAAATTCAATTTTGCCAGTATAATTTTGTTTTATGCAGAATAAAATTCAGATTTTTGTTAAATAAAAAAAATGCTGTCATATATCATTAGTCGGTAATTTTTATTGGTTAGTATCTTTGTCCGATCAGCAACCCTTTTTATTGCAAAATTGGGGTTACACTAGCATCCCTAACGAGGGTAAATACGAAATCCGTGATGATATGGAAAGGATCCTAAACGGTAAACGGAACTTCATTATGCCAAGTAAGCCGTCATGAGAGCCCCCCACAAATAATCCGCCCAAAGGCGTTAAACGAAGATGCTCACTTTAAGATAAGGCGGGAACTCCAAGGCTTACAGCGGCATCGGCAGACGCTTAACAAAAGCCCCAAGACCGTCAACTAACACGTGTAGGTCAAACACAAAATGCGGGAAAAGTCACTATTACTCGAAACATCAATAATTGCGATCTCTAATCAACGGGACTTCAAATATCGGAACATTTAAACATGCGGCACGCACGCACACAAGTAATAACCGTTAATTAGAGCACAAACAACTGTAACATCTCCAGCGAGGCCGGAAAGTCCTACGCCGGGGTGAACGGACAGTTCTAAAACCAACTGTTGCTTATCGGGAGGCTCACGTACGAATAATTTCTGTTCCGAGCTAAAATCCTACAGCCAAATGACTATGCGTAGACGTTACCTAATTTCGTACTCTCTCGAACCTATGGAAGTATACGGAGCAACGTCGCGCTGTTCAGCAAATTTTTGCTTGCGAAGGGGAAACTCCTGTAGCCAAGCACTCGCCTGTCTGTCGTCGAGAACTCATTAAAAGTATGATAAGGGCACATTGCATCATATGGCATGCGAAGACAAAGCTAAATTTGGAATTAAATATCGACTAATGTAAATAAGCCAAGACGCTAATATACGAAACGAGCGGAATCAGGTTTTGAGTCCTTGCCGAACTTTCAATTT
Organism: Agriotes lineatus; assembly: GCA_940337035.1. Taxonomy (NCBI): domain Eukaryota; kingdom Metazoa; phylum Arthropoda; class Insecta; order Coleoptera; family Elateridae; genus Agriotes; species Agriotes lineatus. The sequence continues at coordinate 22,686 of CALNHX010001633.1, read as the reverse complement.
AGGCGTGGCTGAACTGAGAAAAAATGATTAAAATCTAAGCTGAAAAGGGGCGGAAAGGCCGAAACGGGCGACAATACAGCAAATTTTCCTCACACGTGGTACACTTTATTATTTTTTCCCGCTGCTGATCATGTAAGTCAGTGATACAGCCTTAGTAACAAAACGTGTAGGTCGGTGATTATATTTGTTTGCTGCTTTTTCTTGACAACGGAACTTAATATTATTATTAAGTTCCTAGGATAATAAAATTAGCAAAGCAAGATGCAGATTTAGACGTTTTGTTTATAAATTGCAAGTGTTTATGTGACATGTCACACTCACAGGTAACGCGACTCACGAAAACTAATCCTGGTGACAGGTGACAAACCAAACGATTTTTTCAAAAATCTAGGAAAATCTCGATAAGCAGCGGGAAAAATATAATAAGATAACTCGGAATGTATCGTCTATTAACATTTTCGGCAGGCAACAAGCCGCGACTTCCTCTTGGCTTGTACTTGCCTACCTCAAATGTTAATAGGGCCTTACATTCCTTGTTACTTAAATAGCTATTAGTTTAGGTTGTCACGCTTCCGGCGTAGTAACTAATTTTTTAAAATTTTCTAACGGCAGCATTCTTTACTGACAGCTTATGTTATTACATACCGATATTTTCTTATAAATACTAACCATCTATTTAAAATACTGACAAATTATTATATTTACAAATATTTAAATTAAAATAGTATGTAGCGGGTAGACACGCTCTGCGATCCCGGCAGAGGTAGGTCCATTTCAGGGAAGTGACCCTGCCCACGCAAGCTTTGATTTGCTCCCACCTCCTATATCCAGGAGGAATCATGATCCAGCCTTCTTAATTTCCTTTCACACCATAAACTATTCTTCCATTAGCCTTTACATGTATTAGATAGTAACCTCCAGAGATTGGATTTAACAGTGTCTATGACCCAACCGAGAGAACACCGGGATAAGCGTTTCCCTTCCAACTTGTCAACAGCTACGGTTAGACGAACAAGTAGCGGTAATAGCAGTCTTTTGTCCAAAGGTCAAGAAGTTGACCCTGAAGGCGGATGATCTACTAAATTCTAAGTAGACAACGGCATAAGAATGTGAAAAGCCACGGAATGACTACCACATTAAAGATCCGCAAGGATATCGCTAGTATAAACAATATGGCATCCAATAATGTAGAACAAAATATTATTACTACTCATGGCTCACGGAAATCAATAGTCGGCAGGGGAGAAATCACACAAACAAATCGCAAGGCCTTCCAGGTAGTCATCAAGTAAAATCCATGTGGAAAGAACAAACCAGTATCAAATGCACATACAAACAGCAAGAATATAGCAGCCTGAAACACCAGCAGATTGTATAAGAGAGGCAAACATGATAATGTGCTGCGTGATAAGGCGAGACTCAAAATAGATATCCTTAGCATAAGCGAGATGAGATGAGCCAGGAAGCGGTAGATTGGAGACGAAAGATCATGTCACATACTATTCTGACGGTGACGATGCCTAACATCAATATGGAGTAGGAGTAATAGTTACGAAAGAAATAGAAGTCAGTAGTAAACTTTGATCTGTACTCAGATAGAACCATGCTCTTACAAATAAAAAACAGTCCAACGGTCAAAAAAAGAGGAAGAAATATTTGAACACCTTTACAAAGAAATAGATCATTTAAAAAGTAATTTTGACCTGCAAATCATTAGTATCGTAATGGGCGACTCTAATGCCAAAGTGGACAAAGAAGAATAAGATACTATTGGGATCTGGTAACCTTGTTTTAGTTGTTAAGGCTACGAAGCAGCAAAATATAAACAAGCTAATACAAATATTTTGAAGTATTAATACGCATTTCAATTCATTGCTTCTTATATAGAGGAATAATATACCTTAATGTCTGGTAACGCCGACGTGATTTCAACGCGTGAATCCAAAACTCATCAAAAACGAAGGCGAACAACCATTGAAAACCTGTCTCCTGTCTAGCTGAATCCCTAGTCACAACAAGAACGAGCACTCAACAACGCATCGACCTGAGACACCTACAAAACCCTGCACAGCTGAGCCATCTACTAGCCACACTAGTCAGACGACACTCCTTCCGCTTTCTGCTGCGATTGGTCCCGAGAAGTCTATTGCAGCACTTTAAACAGAGAAGTCCGCTATCTATTATCAAAAGGTACACAAATTGATTTTTCCAGCTTTTAAAGCAACTGACATCCCCTTACATTTAATCCTCATTGACATTTATTTTAATCAAATTGGGGTAGTTGATGATGCTCAAAAGTTCAATTTGACAATACCACAATTACCTGCCAATGTTATGCTCAAAATCCGAGACATCTTATTAAAACCACCCAACAGACAGTCTTATAACGCATTGAAAACACACTTAATGGCATGCTATGACATCACAAACCCATCCAAACTGTCAACGTTTCTCAATGCATCATTCGACAATTATCCTTTGGCTCTTTTATTCGACGTGCAAAGATTTTGCGTCGAGTTAGAATTCCCTGAAAATGCAATGAGAGATGTATACATCCACCAATTACCTTCTAATTTTAAATCCTTTGCATGTATGAATGACATCACAACCGAAGACTATACACTTGGACGAAACCTGAAAAGGTAGATAAACCACAAAAACGCAATCAAATAGACTACATTGTTATGAACGAAAGATATAAAAATAGTATACAGAATGTACAGACGTATTCAGGAGTGGATGTATTTTTTTACCATAATCCAGTAGTAGCCACGTTCTACTTGCGTCTCAAAAAAACTGATGGATACAAAAAGCCCAAGGGGTTAAACATTCAGAAGATAACTGAAAGAGATATTAAATACAAAGTGTGTGAACCAACGAGGACTTAAAACAAATACTGTTATCTCAATTACTTCGTTGCCAAAACCTTCAGAAAACTACTTAATATTCACTCGGGTACAATTGCCGGCCGTTGAATCAGACGAAGACGGCGTAACAGTTATTTAAGATACTTAACGATAAAAACAAAATAGAGAGATGCCCATAGCGCCAACGAATTTTCACTAAGTCACGACAAGTGTACCCAGGTGTTCAAAACTAGAATTCGTAAACCCAGTTAGTACATACAAAAAAAACCTGAAAGAGAAGCTTCAAATAACACAGATAGCCGTAACGAAATCAAACCCACATTTTTGGTATCACAGTATAATCACAACTTCTGATTCGCTGGTTGACCTCAATGATTTTTGTTGGTATTACAGTACAATCACAAATTCTGATGCGCAGGTTGTCATACATTAACAACCATAACTATAGGCCGACGTTACGAGGTACCCCAAAAATGCATAAAGGATAATACACACTTACAAGTACACAATACGATACAATGTGATCGCACACAATAAAATCAGGCAATGGTTTGCAAAACGATGGTGTCTATTCCGTGGATTGGAAGAAAACGTTTTGCGTGCTTCCAGATACAAAGCTCGCAGCGCGAACTGTATACTCCCAAGGTCACGTCGGCGATCCAAACGTCAAAACGCCTGAACGCAGTTTGAAGCGACAGAGATGTGCCAGTAGATGTTTAAAACAAGGAGAGACCTTACCCTATAGGTACATTCCGGCGTCGAGTTCCTTTTTGCGCCCTAAAAAATGCACGCCACAGGGGTGAAGCAGGCCAAACAGAGCAAGAGCTTCTTTGGCGCAACTGGTATAAAAAATCTGCAACATCTTTATTTTGTGCTGCGGTGTCTAAAGTGCAGATAGCCGTATTGGTTGCCAACATCCGATAGGATAGACACTAGAAGAAGAAGACACTTAAATACTGACAGTTTGTTATTGGTTTGTGTATTACGAGGGATGCTCTGTTAATAGTTAGTAGCAGGTCATGGAAGCTAAATTGGCTAGAAACAATTGCAACAGTTGAATGTCGCGTTAGTTGACATTCGTTATCCACAGTTGCCAAACTTTCCGATTTCCTTGTGAAAAGTAGTTCATTTTGTAAGTTGAGTAGTTGTGAATTTTTAATTCAGTTAAAATGAGCATTCCGCAAACTGCCTTTAGAGCTATGATTTTCTATGACTATAAAAGAAAGTTAGGATACCAGCAAAGCCATGAAAATTTGATAGCAGCTTTTGGCGATGCTGCCACTTTATTATCCGCTGTTAGTCACTGGTTCCGCGAATTTCGACGAGGGCGAGAGCTGCTAGAAGACGAAGCAAGAGCTGGAAGACCTGCGAAAGCTGCCTGTTCAGAAAATGTTGATCGTGTGGCAAGCTTGATTCAGTCCAATCGAAATATTACTTATAGGGAGATTCAGGAGGAGGTGAAGATTGGATCCTCGGCGGTGAATACCATTTTGCATAAACATCTTGAGGCAAGAAAGCTAGCAAGCCGTTGGATACCGCATTTGCTATCAGAAAGTCAAAAACAGGATCGAGTAGACTGGTGTAAATTTATGTTGCAAAAATTTGACGGAGGAGCTTCCAAGCAAGTGGCATACATTGTAACAGGTGAAGAATCTTGGGTATACAGTTACGACCCTGAAACTAAACAGCAGTCTAGTGTTTGGGTATTCGAAGATGAAGACTTGCCCACAAAAGTAATTCGTGGCAGAAACGTCAATAAGAAAATGATTGTTGTTTTTTTCTTCGCCGAAGTGGCTCTGTTGCTGTTATTCCATTTGGAGAACGCAGAACTGTTAATTCTGAATGGTACTGCGAAGTGGCGTTACCATAGATGTTTGGAAAATTATAGACAGGTCGCCAAAGGAACGGTTTGCGTTTAGTCCATTATGACAACGCATCCTCCCACACGGCTGCCAGAACATTGGATTTTTTTAAAGATTCGGTAACTCATCCTCCGTATAGCCCAGATCTGGAGCCGTGCTACTTTTTTTATTTCTAACTGTTAAAAAAATTATGCGAGGTAAAAGATTTGCCAGCGCACAGGCAGCAGTTACAAAATTTCAAAGAATTTTTGAGGACCTTTCAGAAAATAAATTTTCCAAATGTTTTAAAAAGCGGCTTCAAAGAATTCACACGTGTATTAGTCTGAATGGAGAATATTTTGAAAAACAATAAAGATTTTTGTTAAAAAATGCAACGATCTTTTAATAACTAACAATTTTCAGCGCAACCTTCGTATTGACCACATTTTGCTATCTTATAAAATAAAATCGTTGCTCTCTTTCTTTCTCTTTTCATTTTATGACCTACATGGTAGGCCGGTTTTTATTTAAAAAAAATACGAAAAAGTTTTAATTTAATTAAATCCTCTAAGCAGCGGAAAGTAGCGTCTGTCGCCGTGGACTGTGGTATGACAGCTGCTGTGGCCGTGTGCTGTTAGCTCGCGAGATTCACTATGTTCATATATCATTATAACAGCGTCTTATTCAGCCAAGCCACGTTGGTCTTGGGGTAGAATGCTCGCCTGCCACGCGGACGGCCCGGGTTCGATTCCCGGCCGAAGCATCTTTTTTTTAAAATTTATATTAATGAATTGCGACAGAAATAAATCACTTTCCTTAGGGAGAAAAATATACAGAAAGCTCTCTGGGCACTTTTTATTGTACACTTAATAATGAAACGAATGTTATATGGCATGTTTGTGGTCACAGCATTCGTTACATTAACACAATTCAAATGCTGCTAAATATAGCAGTTGCATTCCGAGTTGCAGTATCGTTTTATTTAGAAAAATAATTGTCTTTCTACTCCCGATCGTGAAAAAAAATAGTATATATTGCTATGGTTTGATATGCACCACTGATTAAACTGATGAAAATTATTGCTGGATTGTAATTTTATTTTTACTTGGCCAAAATAAATAGTATTATGCTCTTTTTCGTATTTTATTTATCTGCAATTTTATTCTCATAACGCTAGCTCTGTAGACAATCAACTCTAGTCAAAGGGGTGAATTCCTAATAATTTGTAAATTTTTATCTAAATTGGTGCGTCACTTGCCACCCGAATTAGTAAAAAATACGCAGTTGCAAATGTAAGCACTGCTGTCAAAATTACAAAAAATGGTTCTTATTGTGCTGCCAGCGTTGTTGACTTTAACAATCAAATTTGTTAACATTCGAAGAGGTATTCACTTAAATCGTAGTGCTTTGGCGGTTATTATGCTCATTTGTTTCAGGAATTAATTTTTCTTATGACGTCTGAAGGGACGCTGACTGAATTTATGCAATTGTTTAATCTCTACATAACCTCACAACTGGACTCTAGTTAATCATTTGAAAAAACTTTTGCTGGAAGCTTGAAGATGCCTGAATATTGTTCAGTACCGTCGGAAAGGGGCTCCGCTAGTATCTTCTTCTGCAAAGATTTCCCCTGGTGTTTGTACTGCTGGTCGGTGTCCTGCACTCCTGCCTGATGCATTGCAGTGGAAAACGCTGGCTCTGGACACTATTTTCGGCTGCAATTCTTCTTCGTACTTTTGATGTGGGTGGCGAACGTTTCCTCGGAGATGCTCTTGGTGAAATAAAATTTTTTTGTTGCGGTTGCGGAAATTGCCACAAACATTCACATATGAACTAGACCACTTGTTTAACACAATGATATAATTCTTGTAGATAAAAATGATTATTTATTATGTAAAAACTTCAATTAAATATGGAGTACAAATCTACATTTCAATTTTATAATTTATTCAATTGTTATATCATGAAGTCCGCTATAAACAAATGCTACTCTAATACTATACAAACGGAAATTAGCCAAATTCAAATCAATTACATTTTGAAATAATATTACTTACAAATTATTAAATTTAAACCTTTCTTATATTTAAAATATTGTCTGCAGTTTTACTTGTCAAAATGTCTTTTTGCGCCACTACACGTTTTATTATTTGGTTTGCTCTGTTCACTTGCGTAATTGCACTGATTCTTTTAAAAAGTTCGCTTCCTTCATAAAGGCTTTCGATGTTCATCTGTTTTCTTTTCACTCGCTTTTTCTCTTGTCTTGCTGTCTACTTTTCCCTTGCTTTATCATGTCTTGTTTGTTTCTCACAATTGCTATTTTATGTCTTTATGCCTGCCTTCTTAATTGCTCGTTGCAACATTATTATTTTTCTGGCTTCTTATACCTTTTTAGATTGTTCACAATTTGACCTACTTAGCTATATTGAAATCTACGCTTCATTGATCTGCACATAGCAAACCTTTTTGTGATTATTCATTTGTTTTGGTTTGGCTATTCATTCTGCACAAACCTAATATTTAATTAGTTTGAACTTTGACCTCAACCCTGTGAAAAACAAGCTTTCCTCTTTGCGTTCCTTACTCAATTTATTTATTACTACTGGCATATCTTTTCCAATGCATTTACTGAATGGAATTTAAGCTTAGTATTGCAGTTACATAAAACACCCCAACCTGGTGCTTATTGAGTTGTTTTCTAAACTGTACTGCAAGCAGAGTAGATCCTCAGGGATAAGACCATTACAATATATTGTGATAAAATGGGTCCATCAGCTCCACGATTTCGGGCCAATAAATGTAATGATTGCTTGTTTGTGAATTTTCAATAAAATTCACTAAGTTAAATTGTTGCTGTTGAAAAACGAAATGTAATAAATGATCACACAAATAAATGGTTGTATGCCCCTTTTATATTTTATCTAATCTGCAAAGATTTCGCTAATTACAAGGCAAGCATGAAACTCAAATATCATTGGGTTGGGATCATAAACGGACTTTATTTTATTCATGAACACAGTAGTTCGAATGCGCGGTTCTTGGTAGATAAAAAAAAAATTTGATTTGACAAATGACACAAAATGGCTCTAGTGGTGACAGCGTATTTGAATGTTTTAAAAGTGAAATTACTGTCAGAAACGCGTCAGGTAAACTATTCAAATTTTCGCGCTTGCAACAATTAGCACTGTTTTGTTTCAGTGATGACGTAGGAACACCTCGCCTTGCTTGTTTTGTGACGTACAAGGGACGCCAAAACGTGCATTTGTTTTTGTTCGCTTGGGTTCTCAGCCGAATTCGTACAATCCACCGACGCTACTCGATTTTTGAAAAAATTGAAGCAAATGGGGTCTCGGGAAAATGCTAATCCACTTCGAAAAGGTTTGACCTTGGATTTCAATGCGTTTCCGACACTCTACACTTAAATGTGCAGGCTTTATCCTACCTCGTTTGCAGACGTCTAGGCTGCCCGTTACGAATGCTGCTCGGATATTCTGCTGGAGACGGTCCCCTCACTGCAGATGCAGTCCGTGACGTTCTTGCAGTCCTCCCCGACGTAATGCAGTGCAGGCCTCTGGCTCTGGATTCTTACTTTTGCCGGGGACGATTATCAGAAACCTCAGCTGAACGGCAGCCGATGTCCTCGGAGAAGCGATTGGAGAATTTTATATTTTAGTGCTGCGGAAACCTTCACAAACACTGTCACATGTACTCTAAGATGGGCACAATAAAAGGCAATTCTTTTTTCTTGGTAAAATCCTCGTTTAATGGTATAAAAATGTGTTTAAAGGTGGAGCACAAATCTAACAACTTCACATTAAAATTAATTCAATTGTTTCCCCTGTTTTTCAACAAAACAGCATCAGGTTGCTAGGTTACTATGATTCTCTTATGTTAAAGGAAATTAATTTTGGTAAAGAAAGGTTACAAATGGAAGTAAATTTGAGTACTTAAATTATATTTACAATTTTCTTAAAACTAAATTATTGTCTTTAATCTTATAACTAAATCGTTCGGTAGCGCTGCGCACACAAACGTTTTTATTTTTATTTTGTCATTGCTCTGCTTTGTACTACTATACTTTATTTTTTAAATGCACTGATTTTTGAGTTCACCATGTTCGCGTCATTATCTTTTTTCTTCTGTTGCCTTCTAGTATTGCTCTTTTGAAATATTTCTATTATACTATATCTTTTGCTTATGGCTTAACAAACTACGCTACTTTTATAACGCAGCCAACAACTTTTTGTGTCAAATACATTTTATAAATTGGTATGGCTTTACACGCGCACAAACCTTATTCGAATTATCTTAATTTAGTCACAAGCCAATCTAAACCCTTTGAAATTTGCTTTGCCTTTGCGTACCTTTCTCCAACTAATTTAATCTTTCTCGCATCTCATTATCAATGCATTTACTGTTTTACTTTAGTCTTAAAATTTGCAATTAGATAAAACATCCCAACTCGGTGCTTATTGAATTGGTCAATTATCTTGCACTGCAAACAGAGCTAAGTCGTGGGCCTCATACCATCTCAATATATCGTATATATACTTAAGAGCAAAAGAATGCTCTCTCAAATGATACCAAATTAATCTTTAGTTAGCTTTTGTTTAGCGTGTTGACAAAATTTTTGTTATCGTAATCAGAATAAGTAAAACGAAAAAAAAGTCTGTTTATTAATAACAGAAACAAAAACAAGTTTGAACAAATGCGGTTTACTCAATATTTTGTATGACCCTCTCTTGCTCGTATAACAGATTCCATACGGTTTGTCATGGATCTGATCAGCCCTTCAGGAACATCCTGAGGGATATTATCCCACTCTTCTTGAGCTGCCCTTGCCAGTTCCTGAAGCGTTGAATATGAGTGGTGATTAGTTAGCATTGTAGAAGATGCAGTTAATATTAAAAATCACTTTTAATTGAAAAGTAATGGGTGGCTTAATACTTTTGCTCTCAAGTGTGTGTATATATTGCAATGAACTGCCTTGATTGTTTTGTTTGGGATAGTCTGAATAAATTAAAATTCACCTTTGTCTCGACGTTGGGCGACATAAATTTGCAATGCTCCGTCGAAGTGGTACCTATAAATTTGCGATGCAATGTTGTAAAATTTAATTAGTTGAAATTAGGTGGCAAATTTATACACACACAATTCTTAGTTTATATTTTTATACTGTGCTCAAACTTTGCCTGTCAGTAAATTTAAGGATGGTTAAAATGGAACTGTAATAGTTAACCACACAAATAAAATGGTTGAATACCCCTTTTTCTATTTTATTCAACTGCAATACTGATTACGCTAGCTCTCGGCACACAAGACTTCTTTATCTCATGAGTTGGGTTCATAAATGGACTATAATCTCAAATTTTAGATTATTTGTCTCAACGTAGCTCGTTTGCCCGTTATTAGTAGATAACATTCACAATATCGTAAATTGACAGAATATTTTTTTTTCGTACAGCGTGAAATTGAACGTTTAAGATCGTGAACTACTGTGAAAACGCGTCAGGTAAATTATTTGAATATTTTCGCTTGGCAACTATTAAAACATACCCTTGATTGTTTTTAGGATGACGTCACACCTCCTCTTGATTGTTTGGATGCACGCCGATCTTTTAACTGTTTCTGGTCGATTTTGACCCACAAATCTGGTGACGCCGTTCGATTTTTGGAAACCACGAAGTAATTGAACTTTTGGAAAAGCACTAGGGCTCTTCGGCAATGTTTAATCTTTGATTTAAGTCGTTTCCCGAACACTGATGACACTCAATTTTTAGGCAAATACCTGCCTCGTTTAACCCTCTTGTGCTGGATTTGGAATCGGTCGCAGTGACGCCGCCGGAATATCTCAGGCTGTAGCAGCTCTCCTGGGTGCAGGTGTTGACGGCCACGTTCTTGCAGCCCTGGAAGATGACCTGGACTGCTAACCTCTGGGTTCCGATTCTAATTTTGGCTGTAGTCAAAGATCGTAATTTGCAGTTGGACGGCTCCCGATATCCTCGGAGGAGATTTGTGCAAAATGTAAATTTTTCGCTGCGGAAACTGCTGCAAACGTTAGCACAGGTACACTACCACTTGGGCCTTAAAACCGTACACTTTTGAACTGATAAAGTACTTTTATTAATATAAAAACAGTAATTGAAAATGGAGCACAAATTTGTCCTGTCTACCAATAATTTAATTCAATTGTTCTCCTGTTAATGACAAAAAGCATCATGTTGCTAAGATAGGGTGTTATTCTACTATTAATTGGAAATTTAGGATTGATAATTTTTACCACAAATAGAATAAAATTTGAGTACATAAATTACCATGTATCATTTTCTTAAAATCTAAAATATTGTCTTTTTAGCTTATAACTAATTTTGTCCTATAGCGCTGCACTCACGAACGTTTTTAATTTCACAGCTCTGCTTTTGCACTATGTTTTTAATTATTAATGCACTGATATTTGAGTTCCGCATTTTTCACGTTGCTTGCTTTTATTCTGTTGTCTCCATTCAGGAATTGCTCTTCGCAATTTTTTATATTATTCCTCATCTTGCTTCACCCTTCTGCTTGCTCACAATTTTTACTGTCTTTGGCTTTTATTGATAACTACGCTCCTTTTTGTACGTAATAACCTTTTTGTGTCAATTATATTCGTTCGGTCTGGCCTTACATGTGCACAAAACTATTATTTTTAATTATATTACTTTATTCACAAGCCAAATTTAAACCCTCTAAAATATGCTTTGCCTTTGCGTGCCTTTATCCGACTAATTACTGTTTCTCGTATCTCATTATCAATACATTTAGTATTTTTATTCTTGTTTAAAGTTGCAATTATATAAAATATCCCAACTCCGTGCTTTATTGACTCGGTTGAATATTTTGCACTGCGAACAGAGCTAAGTTGTGGGCTTAATACCATTTCAATATATTGTGATGGTCTTAGACCCATGACCCGATTCTGCTTGCAGTACAACTTAAGAAACAAATCAATAAGCACAGAGTTGGGATGTTTTATGTAACTGCAATACTAAGCTTACATTTCAATCAGTAAATGCATTGGAAAAGAGATGCCTGTATTAATAAAAAAATTGAGTAAGGAACGCAAAAGGCAAATCTTGTTTTTCACAGGGTTGAGGTCGAAGTTCAAATTAATTAAATATTAGGTTTGTGCAGAATGAATAGACAAAGCAAAAGAAATGAATAGTCAAAAAAGGTTTGCTATGTGCAGGACAACGAAGCGTAGATTTCAATATAGCTAAATAGGTAACGTTGTGAGCAATCTAAAAATGTATAAGAAGCCAGAATAGAATAATAATGTCGCAAAGAGCAAATTAGAAGGCTGGCAGAAAGTCAGGAATTAGCAATTGGAAAATCAGGCAGCAAGACATAATAAAGCAAAGGAAAAGCAGACAGATGGACATCGAAAAGCATTTATGGAGGAAGTGAACTCTTTAAAATTATCAGTGTAATTACGCGAGTGAATCAGAGCAGAGCAAATAATAAAACGTGTGGTGGCGCAGAGACATTTTAACAATTAAAAATGTGGACAATATTTTAGGTATAAGTAATTTGTAAATGTAATTATTTGTAAGTAAACTTATTTCAAAATGTATTTAATTTAAACATGACTAATTTCCGTTTGTATTGGTAACCATACTAATAGATTAGTTTCTCTTTATAGCGGATATTAGACAGAGAACAAACGAATAAATTTAGAAGCTTAACATGTAATTTTGTGCTCCATTTTCAACGAAAGTTTTTATACAATAAAATTAAATATTTTGAGTTAAAAAGTGTATTATTGTGTTCACCAAGTGTTAAGGTTTACGTAGGAACGTTAGTGGCCATTTTCGCAACAGTAAAATTAATTTCCACCGAAAGTACCTCCGAGGGTTGCGGTCGCCATCCACATCAAGATTCCGATGATGAATTCCGGCCAAAAATAAGGTCCAGAGCCAGGGTTTTCTACTGCGACGCATTAGGAAGGAGTGCAGGACAGCGAGCAACGGCACAAACACCGGGGGAAATTGTTCCAGAGGAAGATATCAGCTGGGCCCCTTTCCGAACATTGAAGCGAACACCTCAAATCGTAAGGTACTGTTTTAACCTAAAAATATTAGTGTGAGCATCTAGAAATTTGTGTGCATGCGAGATAAAACCTTGCTTATCAAGATACAAGCATATCCTAGCATCCAGCGGAGATGCAATTCAAATTATAAGCATTTTTCCAAATATGAGGTTAGGCGGAGATAAAACAGTTACGAAATTCAGACGGCTTCCCTTCTGACGTCACATACAAATTAATGCCTGGAACAAATGATAATAATAACTGCGAAAGCGCTACGATTTAAATAAATACCTCTTCAAATGTTCACAAATTTTGATTTTAAAGTCAGCAACGCTTGCCGCACAATACGAACCATTTTGTAGTTTTGACAGCATTGCATAAATTAGCGACTGCGTATTTTTAACTAATTCGGGTGCACAGTGGCTCACCAGTTTAGGTAAAAATTTACAAATTATTAGGAATTCACCCCTGGGAATAGCATTACGATAACGAATTGCAGATAAATAAAATACGAAAAGCGCATAATACTATTTATTTGGGTCAAATAAAAAAATACAAAACACCAATTATTTTAACCAGTCTAAGTCTGAAATTACAATTGATGAACACACATCGCATAAGTAAATTAATAATTATTACAACAAACCATAGCAATATATATCCCAGACGTTTCGTATAATCCGTTTTGCAAAACGCCGGCATTTGAGCAAACATTGAATATTTTGCAAAGTTACGGCTGAATTTGTCAAGTGCCTTACTGCTACAATGCAAAATGAACAAATAAATACTAGATAATGTACGCAAGTGCACTAAGCGTTTACATTTAGGCAAAATGAGTACAGCAACGGAGTATATAGAATCGGAACACAAAGTGGAATAGTAAAGAATTGGTTTCCTCTTGGTAAGATTCAACAATATGGGGCTCCTCTACTAGAAGCTATTCTGGAAAATATAGTCAGTTTGAAACAAGCCGTTTCTTATCAATCCAAATTTGGAGAACAGTGATATACAAAATGAAATACGTATCTAAGATAAGAGATTGATATTTGTTTAACGACGATTTCAGTTTAAAAAACATTTATTCAACGCTCACAAACACATTACATACACATTACGTCGGAGATCTGATATTAATATGGAATAAGGACAGGCTAACCTGGATGTCAAACCAAAACTAAGCTAGAAACACCATCTTAATCATAAAGTAGACTTTTATCACGAAAGAAAGCAACTTACGACTTGCATTCTTATGAGCGTTATCTAGAGATAGCTTGCATGTAGGCAGGATGAAAGCTTATCGTTAGGCTATAGTTCAGCTTGCACCAATAAAGACGCAGATTATTAAAGCAAGGTTGTTTGACTAGAATTTATTTGTTTTCTTTAACAAGGATGCTGATTCAACTGCTATATCCGCGGTTGCATTAACTGTTATGCCCTCAAGAAAGTCAACGGGAACTATGAAGATAACTGAACACTTGAATTTTTACTATAATTTAAAATATATTTGTTCAGTTTAGAGAGGATTCATAGTTTGTATTAATTTGCATTATTTAAGAATACCTTTTTACATTAAGTAACAAACGACTTCCGGGATTGGACCGTGTTATGATTGAGATCGAAGAACTCAACGTTTCGCCCACTTTTATATGGGGCTTCATCAGGAGGAAAAAGCAAAAGAGCACAGTAACTCAAAGTGTTAACCACGCCAGAGGCGAAACTCTTTGCAAGGGAAGGGATAGAAAAGCACTGTACCTCAACGTGTAAACCACGTCAGAGGCAAAACTCGACTAACTATCGGAAGAAGAAAGGCAAGAATTTATAGGCAAGCGCCGTCGCGGTTCAGCAATGCCGTTGCGGTTCAGTGGCGGTGGGCGGGGATTAGAAATTAGCACTTTCCACATAGAAGGAAGGGGAAAGCCTTAGTCTCGATTGAGATTATTAGGGTGTTTGCAAATCTCAATGGCTTCGCGAATCTTTCTGCTAAAGAAGAATAGGGATTTGCAGATGATGAAAGTTTCATCAAAAAGGATCTTATGACCAGTATCGCGTTGGTGTTCGGCGATGGCTGATGATGAAACGAGACCTGACTTGAGACAGCGCTGGTGCTCAGAGATGCGAGTTTTCACTGAACGACCTGTTTCACCAATGTATATAGCATTACAAGAGGAAGGGACTCTATAAACACCTTTAGATGATATAGTGTTTAATTTATCTTTAGATGAAGGAAGAACCTGTGAGATTTTGCTCGGGGGTTTGAATAGTGTTTTAATGTTTTGTTTTCGAAGACATTTTTCTATGTGGTCGGGTTTTTGAGGTTTGGGTGGCCGTGGATGAAGATGGCGATTGATGGCAGACTGTATATCTTTAGCACGGTAACCGTTATTTCTAAGAGCTTTGCGAATGTGGTTTAATTCAGCGTGGATATTATCGGGTTGGGATATGGGAACAGCCCGGTGTACAAGCGAATTGATAACGGAAAGTTTTTGTGTAGGATGATGGTGGGAGTCGGCATGTGGATAGCGATCGGCGTGAGTGGGTTTGCGATATACAGAATGACCAAGTTTGCCACTGGGTTGGCGAGAGACCTGTACATCTAAGAAAGGAAGGGAACCGTTACTTTTATGTTCTATCTTTGGTCATTCTGTACATCATCCTACACAAAAACTTTCCGTTATCAGTTCGCTTGTACACCGGGCTGTTTCCATATCCCAACCCGATAATATCCCCGCTAAATTAAGCCACATTCGCAAAGCTCTTAGGAATAACGGTTACCGTGCTAGGAATATACAGTTTGCCATCAATCGCCATCTTCATCCACGGCCACCCAAACCTCAAAAACCCGATCCTTCTGCAGCAATAGTCTTTCTTCCCTATATCCATCAAGTCACCGACCGCATAGAAAAGTTTCTTCGAAAACAAAACATTAAAACAGTATTCAAACCCCCGAGCAAAATCTCACAGGTTCTTCCTTCATCTAAAGATAAATTAAACACTATGTCATCTAAAGGTGTTTATAGAGTCCCTTGCTCTTGTAATGCTGTATACATTGGTGAAACAGGTCGTTCAGTGAAAACTCGCATCTCTGAGCACTAGCGCTGTCTCAAGTCAGGTCTCGTTTCATCATCAGCCATCGCCGAACACCAACGCGATACTGGTCATAAGATCCTTTTTGATGAAACTTCCGTCATCTGCAAATCCCCATTCTTCTTTAGCAGAAAGAATCGCGAAGCCATTGAGATTTACAAACACCCTAATAATCTCAATCGGGACAAAGACTTGCCCCTTCCTTCTATGTGGAAAGTGCTAATTCCTAAGCCCCGCCCACCGCCACTGAACCGCAACGGCATTGCTGAACCGCGACGGCGCTTGCCTATAAATTCTTGCCTTTCTTCTTCCGATAGTTAATCGAGTTTCGCCTCTGGCGTGGTTAACACGTTGAGTTACGGTGCTCTTTTGCTTTTTCCTTCTGATGAAGCCCCTTACGAAAGTGGGCGAAACGTTGAGTTCTTCGATCTCAATCATGACACGGTCCAATCCCGGAAGTCGTTTGTTACTTAATGACAATGGCCGTGAAAGCCTCAAAAATCACCTTTTTACATTTGTTGCTTTTGTTTTTGAAACAAAATGTTTCCTTTTGTAGTATTTATGTTAGTGATTGACTGATATATTTGGACTAAATAAATCCTCCAAATTTCTTATACTTATGTTTCATCAATTTACAAATTACGTACACATTTAGTCGCATTGAATAATCACGTATTTGCCCAGTTTGCTTAGTAGCAGCAAGGCATTTTGCAAAATGACTGAAATTTAGCCGTGACTTTACTAAATATTCAATGTTTGATCCAAATGCCGACGTTTTGCAAAATGTCTAGGATTACGCCTGCGACATATACACGGCAGGAGAAAACGCAAATTTTTACCTTGGCGTATATTTTAACTTTGGCCTTCTCGCTTGGGTTTCAAACATACATCTTGAAAAACATCATGTATTGCTCAAATTTAAATTTAGTGATAACTTTTTAAAATTATTGAAAGATTCGGATACAATTTTGTATACGGCGAAAACCACTTCATCCCAACACTATGCTCTCACAGAGCTCTGGTTGGATGGAAATGCAAAATGTATATTCGGCTGCCGACGATTTAATGTATGTATCTATCGACTGACGATGGCTACAGTTTGATAACTGCATAAAAGCATTTAAAGTTTCATCCAATATCGTCTTTTATTGAAGATAAAATACATTTAACAAAATAATATTTTTAATTAATTATAATTACTCACCTGTGAATAGCCACAGAATGCTTCGGAGTTCAAGACAAAGTCAGCGATATCCCTTATGTACAAAAACTGTATTGCAACCATACAAATCATAACTAACAGCACTCCGCGGACAAAATATTGAAGTGCTACATCCCTTATGGATTTTTTCTTTGAGTAAAATCCCAAATTGTTTAGTACTTTAAGCGGAAATTGTACGGTGTTGTAGTGTGCTGACATTTTGAGACTATGGACTACGCCTCAAATACTTAAAATGTTTAGAGAAGAGTGGTCTATTCCTATAAATAAAAAGAAAATAGCACAGTAACACTATAATCTACTCGTAATACATAATTAAAAATAAACCGCAACATTTCAAAACTGTTTACGATAGGATATGCTCTTCAGTTTGAGTTTGTGTAAAATTTTTAAGTTAATTGTTGTAATGGCACCTTGATAGTTGCCCCTATTAAATTTTAAAGGCCGTTTGACTTTTCGATGGATTGGCAAGGATAACTAAAATAAACTCTAAACAGTAATGATGAGTTTCAAAAAAGATGGAATAGATATAAATGTTCCTATTTTTACTTCCCTCGTGTGAAAGACGAAAAACGTATTGTAATTAAGAAATAACTCACTTTCTGTGATTTCTTCAGATCTGCACGTTTCAAGGTCCCTAGATGACAAAAAAGAGGTCTGTCTGTTTGTCTATCTGTCTGTCTGTCTGTCTGTCTGTCTGTTGGCAGTATTGCTCAAAAAGTATTTGTCGGAGGAAGATGATATTTTGCATACATATTATACATATATCTACGGCGCATGAAACCGGTACAATTTCATACAAATATATAGAGGGTGAACACCTTAAAAAATTAAATTTGTTTATTTTTGCTTGAACCGAGGAATAGATAAAAGTACTAATTTGTACATAGTGCTGGCTTTATCCTTGCCAAAAATGGGAATCAACAAATACAGGATAACTGTTGCACTAGACAAAAACGAACAACGAATAAGTACGTTACGTTAAATAGACCTGGATCGCACCCCATAGGGCAACAAAGGAATACAATGTTCGGGTTCGTTCGCAGGCACTAGTTCGAATCTCATTAACGATAATATTTTTTTATTTAAAAATTGAATTTAGTATTATTAGAAAAGTGAAGATATTTATACCCACAGTTTCCTTTGATTTTATTATTTAGTGTCACAATGCCCACTTCTTGTCTTTATGAAAGTATTCTCATTAAACTATAAACTAGCCCAAAACGGTTGTCCCATTCGCCCCTAATTCTGAGTAACTCAAGATAGAATATTATGTCAACAATATTAAAACATTGCGCTTAACCGTCATTTTGCTAAAGGAATATTTGTGTATAGAAAATACAGCTTCGCTCTATTTTGTTTCACAACGTCCACTGCGAGGGAAGTTTTGAGTAAAGCTCTTTACAGTTTTTTTCTTTACTGTTCTACATACGTTTACTATACACTGCCTTCAAGGAAAGATAGAACACTCAATGCCTTTTTTATCTTAGGACTTACAAAGTTTAATAGTTTATTGTTCGAGAACATGTTTACTATTCGGCAGTACTTTCACATATTTTTTCACTTCCGCTTCTCGCACTTTGTTCACATTCCTTCAGCTTTTCTCTTTACATATTTATAAAATTTTAATGGAGGTGTATAAGAAAGTTTTGTTTTGTGACAATCTTGTTTTTATCATCTTGCTGTGCAGTCATGACGACCACTTTTTTAAAACTATGTAGTATCAATATTAAACGTGCTCTTGGGTACTACAGTTTGTTTTACTGGATTGACATAATTATATGAAACTTCGGCATGCAAATGTTTGAGACATTTAGGGGCATGTTTACGCAGGAAACATAAATCACTGGCCAGCCATCAATTCTAGTAATAGGACTAAGAAGGTTTAGCGAATTTTTTTGGCAGGTTAATTACCTCTTTTCTTAGGGCAAAGCGCTTATGCGCGAATGTAAATACTCTGGCGCCATTGGGTGCATGCGAGTGCATTAACATTCACTGCCAAAGCAGAATTCAACTGCAAGTAACGTTCGAGTGCAGGTGTCCCCACGACAAGTGCCTGGGTTGATTTTCGCTTTATTTTATAAGAGAAAGTCGGAGTATTTCGAATCTATATTTAACAACACCTGGACAAAAATAATTAAACAAGGGTCTTCGTTGACTTAATGCAGCAGTACCGTGTTTATTCTTGCACGCACGTTGTGGTTTAGTTAGAATTTTGCAGTTTTCGAATTAATTTTCGACGGCGGTTTCACCTGGTGGGTTCCCGTAGATATCTACTATCCGAGGAATTTCATCAATCATTCTCATTCGTCTTCCCCCATGTTACAACGCCCTTCTTAGGAGCATGTGTGTGATTCCTGCAACGCCCCGAGGATCTGTCCCGTTGTACCATTTTCAAAAAAGCCCTCAAGCTATCCAGATATATTTTTTTTAATACGTTTTATTGCCAGTTCAGCACTGGGTGCTATTCATGACATTGTTAATTTGTACAGTTTTTAACATTATTTCACTACTCACTAAATTCCGCTATTTCTAATTAATGTTATAACATATTATATACACATTACTTACATATTATATTAATACAAGAACGTCTTGCTCGTACTGATTGTCATATATAAGTATTGTCTGATGGGTTGATAACGTAGTCACTATCGCTATGTAAGAGGTCTATTGGTAGCTTTCGCTTTAGCCTAGTGTGCAACGACCTTTTTCCTAGATTATAATGTACTGCACCTTCGCACTGAGCAATATTATGATAAAAGGATTTAGCCGATTTTGTTATATATTGTTGAATAGTAGTAATGCCAGTTTCTCGATGCAGTTGGGAGTTTCTTATAAACCATTCAGCACTTGTTACGATGCGTAGCACTTTGTTTTGCAGCACTTGGAGCTTATGTATATTAGTTTTTGAGGTTGCGCACCAGACACTACTGCCATATGTAAGAATAGGCCTTATTATTGAGGTATAGATAAGAGTACCACATTTAACTTTCAGTGGAGATTTTTTGTTTAGTATCGGATACAACATGCCTAGTCTCGCGTATGCTTCTGACAATTTTTTATTTGTATGTAAACTCCAGGTTAATTTTTTGTCGATGTATATACCTAGATATCTCACCGCACTGTCTTTGGTATTCCATGGTATGGGCCTGTTATTAATAATTATGTTGGGTGGTGTTACCTAACTCTGACCATAAAATAAGGAGTGGCAAAGGCTACCGGATTCTCAGCCGGAGCTGGTCGTGGGTCGAACAGAAGACTTAAAGCGTAAGCTGAAACGGTGAGTAATTTATGGGCGCCAAGTAGCAGTCACCCAGCACTTTGCTAATCATCAAACCAGACACTACGGAAGGTGCTACTAAGCGATCCTGAAAATTAGAGGTAGCGACAAGGACACACAAATCAAATTCGCAGGCATAAGTAACGAGTATATATAATTTAATAAAATATTAACAGTGCTCGGTAGTATATCACAACAACGACAGATATCACAAACCAGATTTCATATAATATAATATCGTAAAATTTATCACAGATTAAACTCACCAGATTAAATAAATAAAGTCGTAGATCGTAGCAATTCGCATGTATGACCAAACACGTCTCAAATTTAAGCGGTAGTTAAAGTTTTGTTTTGTTTGTCAAGTTGAAATCAACGCTAAACCCTCAGTTGCAAAAATACATAACTGTACTAGTAATCAAATGTACAGAAAACCCATTATTACCCAAGATCTTGGTTGATAGGGGAGCAAAATTACCCGAAACACGCTAATTAAATCTCGCCCTAAAGGGGCGTAATTGCTTAAACAACTATCGGACTGATTTCGCTGATTTCTTGCAAAATGGGGCCGCACTAAGCCAAATTCAACCGACTGACGGATCTCTCCACTGAGATCGAGTCTAAAATCGTTCAAATGGGCGTATGCAAGAATTGCTATTACAAAATTTACATAAGGGAAACCTTATCGTCCCTACGCATCTACATTAGACACAGCCTGAAGGCTAATGGAGGCTTAAAATGTCAAGTTGCAAATATAAAGATGTAAACAACAAAATAGGTTTACTTTTAGACTGCAGGTGAGTTATCACAACATTATAGTAAGTAAATTTAATCAATTATCAAAATCTGGCCGTAGCCCAAACGCTACAATGAATAATAATTAAACACACATTAAAATCATGCCTATAACACAGGTTAAGATGGTCGAGCTCAAAACTGCACAAGAACGCTTAAGGAAATTGCAAAGACAGACCTTGGCTGCACCAGGTGACGAACGTGCTAAATCGGAGGCCTACTGCACGATGTCGAGAAAGCCAGGTGATCCAACGGGCTTCATCGCAGGTAACGCAGAGATCTCGGGCCAGTAAATCTGCTAGCCTGTTTTAGGGACTGGAAATCTCCCAAACTCACAGCCAGCCGACTGCAGCAACTGCCTGGAGAAAGTGCTCTCCAAGAGGGGCCAAATCCATCGACCAAACGCTTCGAAGAGTTTCTGCGCCACATAAACAAACTCGCCGCTCACCAACAGAGATGCGTTAGTTCATACTATAGGACTGCTTCCTAATCTGAGTGCGTTCACCGCCCGTACCAAAGGGGAATTGAGTGCTTTCACCGCCCGTACCAAAGGGAAGCTGAGTGCGTTCACCGCCCGTACCAAAAGGGAGCTAAAAGGGACAACATTCTGCCTTAGAAATATAACCAGTAATTGTCAAAATAGCATACCGTGAGATGTTCTGCTCCAAATCGCCCAAGTATTACATGTGCTTGTCAGATGAATTCCGGACAAAAATCCGTGCTTGAAATGTATCACAACAAAAACGTCGGGGACGTCTCCCAGACAAAAATCACACCAAGATATACATTTTATTGCTAGGATGAGCGTGACAAAACCGAATTACAAATATTCGTGCATCGATTAACCAAAGATGCTTTTCACCACATCCATCTTCTGACAAGTCAAAATGGCTAATGATAATTTGACAGCTAGGCCCAGAAAATTCCAAATTTGCAGAAAAATTGCATCTGCAACCAACATAGCACGCGTACAACGTGAGGCCTAATCTGCAGTGACTTTACTCGAGGAAATGGGTAACTAAAACTAGGCTATTATAGGGTAAATAGTTAGAGCGAAATGTGCAAAGTGCCTTGAATTAGGCAGGGATAAGGCAAATCGTTAAATTAATACGAAAAGTGACTTTTGGCCCATAACAACTCTCCCCCTACTTAAAAATAGGTAAATTCCTTAAATTTACCGACGTAGAACCTAAGCATGCACATCAACAACACTTCAAAACCTTACAGATACATAATCGATACCTCAAATAGCCCCAAAGAGAATACTGCAAAAACCAAACACACCCAAGGCAACACCAGATAATTTAGAAACGGATACGTGGCCTAAATACTCCAACACTAGAAGGCGAAAAGGAAAAAAAAAGGAATTACGACGGGATTAAAAGATTGAAAGCGAAAAATAGAAGGAAGGGATAAGCAGACCTCACAGTGAACGCCACCCAGAAAAGGACATCCGTCGCTGCTAGATCTAAAAGGCGCGCCGGTGGATGAACCGATCCAGGCCCAATTCAGCACAACATCCACTAAGGGGA